>APFE031749166.1:0-18507 GCA_000404065.3 Pinus taeda
TCGCTACATCTTAAATCATTTTAGCCATTGCTGTTAGCTCTGACTTCATGCTTTACGGGGCATCTGTTACACAATAATTTTTTACTCTCCTACCACTCTGTGTTCCTGATCCCGAAGAAGCCTAGTAGTGACTATTGTGTTATAGTTTCACCATGAAACCTATGCTCTTACATCCGAAGTTTGAAGAAAATATTCCCCAATCCCTTTAGAACATTTCCAGATAATCCTTCTTAAAACCCAGTTTTTAAGATCAATGCTCTTTCCCAGTGTCTCACCTGTGCCGATGGTAGAAGTTTACACTATGACCCATGCCGATTAGTGCTACTGTTAGCCCAATACCCATGTCGGTCTACTTCTGGAAAGTTTTTATAAGAGGAAATGGAGTTTCACATCTAGAAACTTATAGTTGCGATGCATTGGATGTTCGTTTGGTTGGATAAGGGTCGAGAACTCCATATAAGGTTCTTTCCCCCTTAAAAGTGGACCTTCCCAAGGAGATAAGACCTTTTTCCCCTCTTGAGTGGATCTCATTCTTATCTTCCTCTCCCTATATAAACCACTTCCTCTTACCCTTTCTGGTTGCAATATAAAAACTAGTTGCAAAATTATGAAATATTTAGCTTTTGATAGACCAATATTAGTCTTAGATGACAAAACTCTAGTCTTTGGTAGCTAAATCATGAGCGGAGAGAGTTAGAGCTTGGAAGCCATTTCATGTCAAGCTAGAGGATGAAAAGAGTGCTACAAAGGTGTGTAGTAGGACTTGAATACCGCAAAGGAGATCTCGAACATCAAGGCGTCGGTTGTATTTATCTTTGATGTTTACTTTAATAAAACTAATGGTTTATTTCCAATATCGGGTGTAATATTACATTTGGTAGCTTAAAACTCCTTGACCATTTAAGTAGATTGAATTTAATTTTATGCTATCATGTTTTCTATTGTTTCTTGCATGTTTGGTTCAAGTACTTGAGGGAAAGAATGAAAGGAAACTCGAGCAAGGAAGCAAGATCACCATCAAGTGGATTAGCGTTATAAGAGGTATGCCCTCTTATTCAATTCTAATCTAAGGAAATTTACATTAGTTTATCTTGTTTGTGGATAGAACCACTCTCTTGGGCTAGAGGGATTGTCTCTGTCTGTAGAGGAGATTTACGTATCCGTAGAGGAGATTTATCTACACCACAGAGCTAAGGGAGGGTCAACCATGCATCGACATTGTAACAAGAACCAGAGCTCCAACTGGAAATGATAATGCTAGTGGGAAAAAGGAAGCTAAAGCTACATGGATAAGAAAAGTTGTTGAAAAAACTCCTACACTTGATATCTTGAAGGAAAAGCAAGTATTCATGGACGCAAGGTGAATATTTATGGATGATGGGGCCTCGACCTCTACCATGCAACTGACTTAGAAGGATAACTGTGAAATAGTACTAGTTGCAACATAAGATGTGGATCTGAATATTTCAAATTCTTTTCTACATACTTGCATGAAGTTGTTGAGAAATCATAAGGTCGCACAGTGATTTCCAGAATTGATAGACTCTTGTGCTCCTAAAGATATATCGTAGAGTGAGATGTGCACAATGAATAATCTACATAAACACAAGAAGCGAACTACAAAGGAAATGAGGCTTACATTGCAGATTGGGGAATACGACATGGATCAGGTTATCTTGGATCTAAGATCTAATGCCAATGCCTTGCTAAAGAAATATTGGGAATTGATTGGTAAGACGAAGCTGCAATCGCCAACTATCCAGCTAAAGGTGGAAAATCAACAAAATATTGTCCCTCTAGGAAGATTGTTAGGTATCACGATAGATATTGATGGACTGCACACTACCACTAAATTCAAACTAATTGAGATTGTAGATGACAACAATCCCTACCCTACGTTGCTTGGATTGGATTGGTCATTTGATAACATGGCTATAATTAACTTGAATAAAAGGAAAATTATATTTGAAATCAATAATATGAGATTTATTGTGCCATTAGATCCATTGGAGGGAGCAAGATATACTGAACTTGTTAGAGAATAGTACAATGCAGATGAAATCGACAACAATTATCAGATTATGGAAAGAGAATAAAAATGGATTAACCCTACTGCAGATGAAAAAATGACTTGGGAATAAGATAGCTCCTACACTTCAGATTTAGAATAGGAGTTGGAAAACTGGTAGAATAGGTTTCATGAAGTGTTTGCAAGGTGATGTGCAAGGATCACTAAAGCAGTGCACTATATGAAAATTGAGGTACGTGTTTAACCTTTGTATGATGATTTTGGTGATGTAAAAACTTTCTTTAGAGATTATGAAATATAGGTACCTGAATTTCAAAGATTGTTAGTTCTAGATCAAGTGATGAGGCTACTTTGCTGGATGGTGGGGTACTCATAAGAAGAATATTGGAAATTGGAAAAAATGTAGAAGGTTGATGTGGGTAAGATTTTTTCAAGTACAAACAGATCTCGTAGACAAGTATGATGGCCAGAATGATCCTAGAGACCACATACATCTCTGTATGGCACTTGGGGGAGAAATTTCACGAGAAGAATGGGTGCATGGATTTATCCATACCATGGAGACAATTCCTCAGAATTGGTATTTGGAAACTGGGCTTTTACGTGGTGTTGCTAGCTAGGTAGAAATGGTTTATGGATTTATAATGACATTTAGATTTGAAGATGACTAGCCAGATATATATGCAGCTGTAAGTATAGTTAAGAAGAATATTTTTGCGAAGGAAGTTCTAGTTATCTCGCAACTTGCTTGGGATGCGTAGATATATAGTGTAATGGAATGTTATAATCTCACTGCTAAAGAGGATGAATATCCTCGCAATATTGACATCAAAGAATGAAAAGGTCATCACGAAGTAAATGGACCTGAGATTGAAATTCCTGTTATAACGAAGCCATTAAAGATGAATAAGGTGAATATAAGGTCAGAGGCTAAACTGAAGTATGCTACAATAGGAGATTACTGCTATGAATACAGAGTCAGCAAGATAACAGATCTCTTGCATGAATACCAGGATTTGTGCCCCACAATTTTTTTAGATATGAACGACATATTAGGAGATTTTGAAGTTATGATGATTCCTCTGAAGCTTGATGTGAATCCTGTCAAGTAGAGAAATTATAGACTAAATCTAAAATATAAGGATAAGGTGAAAGAAGAGTTAGACAATATTTTAATGGCTGGGATAATTGAACTTGTTGAAGAGTCTGAATGGGTGAGTCCCATGGTCGTTCAGGAAAAGAAGGCAAAAGGGGAAATTAGAGTTTTTGTTGAACTAAGGAAATTGAATGATGCATGCCTACATGACCCCTTCCCTACACCATTTCGATGTGAAGTATTAGACAATGTGGGAAGATAGGAGGCCTATTCTTCCACATATGGATTTTCAAGATACCGTCAGGTCAGAATTGCGCCAAAAGATAGACATAAAACAACTTTTGTGACAGGGTGGGGCTCTTATCAGTACAAAGTGATGCCTTTTAGATGAAAGAATGTGCCTGCTATATTTTTCAGAGTTGTAATTGCAGCCTTCAAATAGTATATAAACAATTTTCTAGAAGTAGACTTCGATGATTTGATAGCCTTTGGTCTATTAAAGAAGCATGTTGAAAGCTTAAGGTTGATGTTGCATACGTGTAGGCAATATCATATCTCATTGAACTGGAAGAAGTGCATATTTTTTTGAACCATTTGGTATATTATTAGGACACGTAGTTTGTAACTAGGGATTAATGGTGGATCCCACAAATACCATAGTTATTGTGAACCTGCCAACACCAAAAATGGTGAGATAGCTATGCCCGACACTAGGATACACTAGCCACTACAAAATTTTTATAAGGGGGTATGCACAGATAACTGTACCAATGGAGAAATTGCTGAAGAAATAGGCACAGATAACTGTACCAATGGAGAAATTGCTGAAGAAATATGTAACTTTTTAATGGAATGAAGAGTTCCATAAGAGCTTGGATATACTGAAAGAGAAGATGGTAATTGCGCCTATTCTAGTTTTCCCAAACTGGAAGGAAGTCCATGTACATGTTGATGCATCTTGCATATCATTGGGTGTAGTGTTAGCACAACCAGGAGTAGGGAAATTGATCATCCCATAACATTTGCAAGAAGGAAACTGTCTAACGTGGAAAAGAAATATAGCATGATGGAAATAGAGGGATTAGCTATGGTGTATGAATTACAAAAGTTCGAGCACTACTTGTTGGGGGAAAATTTCAAAAATGTTCATTGATCACTCCACGCTTAAATATATGGTGAATAAGCCTTTTTTAGTAGGAAAGATTTGTCGATGGTTGGTATTATTTTACGAGTATTTCTTTGAACTAATAGTGAAGCTAGGGAAATTGAATGATGGACCTGATCATATATCAAGAATAAAGACCGGAGATGAACCCAAAAATATCGATTATAACCTTCACAATTAAATTCACAGATGATCACTTTGTTGATATTATTTAGTTTCTGGCCACATGAATGGTGTTCGTAGAGTACATTACAATGTAAAAGAAGTAGTTAGTGGTTCGAGCAACTGATTTAGCATTGATTGCTGGAAATTTGTAAAAAATGTGATCGGATGAAGTACTGCACAGATACATCCCTGAACATGAACAACAAAGGATTTTGACAGAATCTCATGGAGGAGTCGCATGTGGGCACTATGCAAGAAAAGCCACTGCACATAAAATCTTGAAAGTTGAGCTATAGTGGCCCACAATAGATAAGGATGAAAAATAATTTTGTCAAGCATTTGATGTATGTCAAAGAGCAAGAAGTCCATCTAGAAGAGACGAGATGCCGCTAGTACCACAAGTAACTCTCTATTCTTTTGACAAATGGGCTATTGACTTCATTGGACCTATCAGTCCACCAAAAAAGAAGACTAGTGCGAGGTATATAATCACTGTAACTGATTATTTGACAAGATGGGCTGAGATACAACTAGTGAGGGATTTTAGATGCAATGTGAACAAACGTGACTGGGATTTAAGAATTCTAATGGCATTGTGGCCATATAGAACAACATGCAATAAATTGACTGGGAAAACACCATTTAGGTTGGTATATGGATAAGAGGAAATTATGTCTATGGAATACATTGTGCCCAGTTTGAGAATTGCAACTGTCACAAACATGGCAGACCCTGATATTATGAAGGAAATAATGTTGTAGATACTAGCTCTAGAAGAAGACAGTTTCATAACAGGGTTTCATCAACAAGTATGGAAAGCAGGGGGGAAAGCTTGGGATGACAAGCATATCAAGAAGAAGACATTCTGGAAAGGAGACCTTGTATTATTATATGACATAAAATTTATGAAATCCCCAGGAAAGTTTAAAAAACATTGGTTAGGACCATATATCATAAAGCATATCTCTAATGGTTGTGCAGTTCAACTCGTGAAGTTGAATGTTCAGTTGATTCCGAGATAAGTGAATGGTAGCAGATTGAAGACATATAGGGATGACTCTGTACCTAGAGCTTCACACTAAGAATTGAAGGGAAGGAAGTCTTAGTGCCACCTGCAGTTGAAAGTGGGCACAAGACTATAATCTAGTCTATAAAAAGGGACTTTGCTGAAGGAATATTATTGTGTGATACTCAGGAATATGATGAATTCCAAAGGAACTATGACAAAGAAAAAGTAACTACGCCACAAGGAAAGGTTCGTCGAAGTTGGCTGGAAATATGACCATTAGAAGACTCATTGTCTCCATCTGTCAATGTGGATGTTTATGAAGCAACGAGGTATGCTTCCCTCTGGTTTACTAAGGAGTCGACGCATGTAACAAAATATAGAATTTTCTTCATGGTGATGGAAATGTATCTACACATGGTGGTGAATCAGTATGCAAGGCTGTCACCTAGTTTATATAAGTAGTATTATCACATTAGAGACTTAAAGAAGACTTCCACAAAGCCTAGGTGAAGGCAATGAAGAACCCAACTAGGACATGGAACACATTGTCATACTTTGTAATGAAAGATTATTTTCTCGTCGTAGTACAACAATGGTCGAAAGAGTGGATGACTCCACTCAGTGGATAAGTTGTAATAGAGAAGGGTACCCAGCATGATGAAGGTACACGTGAAAATGATGCAGAGATAGAAATAGAAGAAACAAAAGAAGGAGCATGAGGAACCTCTTAGTGATGCAGGCGTATCAGAGGAGTCACCTTTTATAGTTAGAAGGACATACACAACAACTACAGAAGGCAATAGAAAAAATAAAAAAAAGAGAATTCCGAGGGTGTAGAAGCACTTGTCTTCATTGATGGGGACATCAACGAGATCAGAGAGAAGGTCCAGAAAACCAAAGTGGAGACCTGGGATGGAATTGATGATTGATATAAAACGACCTTGGCTGAGGTACAACAGGGCATTCCAAAGCTGAATATGTTACCGCAAGTGTAAAGACATCTAGAGTAAATAACTTAGAAAATGCAGGTAGAGAAAAGAATAGAAAGACAATTAAAAGATAGAATTTTGAAGGTGCCAGTTAGGGCACTTCATTGGTACACACCAGAGGAAAAAGAATGAGCCAAAGCATGGAAGACTGTTAACATAGATATTGTCTCACTTCCCATTCAGGTGTTGCACGAACTCCATCACATTTTAACAACCAAGCTGCAGGAGCAGGAACAACGAACCTCGACATTGACAATGCAGGTGGAAAAGGAGAAAGTTGCACTAAAGAAGGAGTTGGAACAGGTGAATAAGCAAATAAATGAAGCATTTCAATGACAATAATGATTGGAAAGATCCATTGAATATAGTTGGAGCATAGTCCTAGATGTGAAGGCTGTGTTGAATAAAGTGTAACTAGGTTCGGCCTTCATAAATGTAATTTTGATCTTTGTACTAGTTAAAGAAAAGAAATATTATTTTTGTAAATTATAAAATGAGTTTCTTACTCATTGCATAGGTCTAGCACACATTGAAGTGCTATAGTAAATTCAAATATTCAAATAACATGTTGAAGATCTCTTGTTGATCATTTATGAAATTTATATGAGTCAACCTGGTGTCTAGATCAGCCCTCCAAGACAAGAACAATCCTCTTGAAGAAGTCGACTATCAAAATGATGTAAAAGAAATCATGTCTGCTCAAATAAATGACATTATGGTTCCCACACTCATGTCATCTTTTTATGGAGACATTACCAATATGAATACCCAACTTAGGTCACCACAAAAAACACTGAAAAACTCACTCTGTGTAATTTCGTATCAGTGCAGTAAGCTCTGAAACTTTAGACAAGTATAGTGGTTCAGGAATTTCGGACAAGTACAATGGATCAGAAATTTCGATAAATGTAGTGGCTTAATTTTGGATAAGAATCTTTGTGCTTTCAGATGGGTTCAACAGAAGTGTAGTCTTGGCATATGTGTGATAATAAATATCATTGTGTAGGAAGAAACATAATCAATTTCTCAGCATAATTGTGATGATAAAGATCTCGGTGATCCCTCACTAATAGACATTGTCTCGAAATTCATTTTGACGTAGTCAACATGTTGGCATAATTATAATCATGATCTCAGTCATAATATTGATAAGGACACAGTTACAAGATCTCAGTACAACTCTCATATGTATATATACATATCTTGTTATTATAGTGAAGGGGAACCAAGTGTCATGTGAAGGAGAAGCAATGATATTGATGGAGGTGCAACAGTAACAATCTTAGTGATGGCCACCGTGATGCAAGAAATAACGATCTTGGTGGTGTAGTAGTGATGGCCTCAATGGTGCACAATGATGATGATCTCAACAATGACAAAAAAATGGATTGGTGTCTTGGTATTGGAGTGTCCTAATAGGTCAGTGGCGATAGCATTGGTATTCATTAATTGGAATCTCTATAAGAAGAATGTTGTGCAGGTTTTCCTCTCAAAGAGAGAGAGAGGTTTTGGCCTTGGTAGAAAGCGAACATCTTGTGTTCTTCTCTCTTTGTTTTGGTAACTATTTGATGAACTAAAGAAGACACACTATAATAATAATAAGTGGATATTGGAATAAGAATAAAAAGTTGAAAACACCTCACAAATAGTTATCATGACTAGAAGAATCTCATTAACTTTAATTTCCCTATATTCTTCCAAAGGTTAGTGAGGAGGAAGCACCAACAAAGAATGTTGTTAAGCTCTCCCTCGTGATCAAGGAATCAAAGAACACATTGGCAAAGATAAAATTCGAGAATGAAGTGCAGATTTCAGAGCTGCAAATAACACTGCAGCCAACCACGCCACTAGAAGTATAGGAGCAGAGGCAGAAAGACTTAAAGGCACAATTAAAAGGAATATTTGATATAGTGGCAGATTGTGGGAATTTATTGGATGACACGATGCAATTTTGGACCTCACTACAGGAGGATCCAAACATCCAAAAGATCAAGGAGGAATTATAGGTGAAGAATAAGTAGCACGATGAAGTCTTGGTAGCTCTAAAGACCCTACCAGTCTTATAGAAACTCACCAGTATTAATGAAGGGAAGAACGTCCAAAAGCATATAGATGGTCTTTAGAGGAAGGAGAAAATTTTACAAGCATGGACTTAGCCATTGCAAGATGATGCTCTCAAAATATCTTAGGCAGTGGATGAAAGGCTCAAAGAGTAGAAAAAAGGAGGAATAAATACTTTATAAGGTTGTTGGCCCAACTACAGAGGCATTTCTAGAGGAGGTGTGCAAACAAGAGAAATAAATGACAGAGACAGCCCAATAGTATAATGCAGTCTACGACGTAATTTCATAAAAAATAAAAGGAACCACATTTGAGTGACTCGGGATGAGTCACAGGTGAGTGTTGGGTGCCTATTGGGTAGCCTAACCTGGTCCAAGTTTTGGGTCAAAGACTACATTTTTAGGAGCAGAGCACGCAGGGCTAACGAAGTTTTATTCATTGTGTAGTCTTTAGGGGCTTTGGGGTGGGTCAATATTCCCTTATTTTGTAACGGGTTTCGAGTATTAGTCCATTTTTTTGTCAGGTCCATGGGTTGTGGACTGTCTTCTTGTAGTAAGGAAGTATTTATAAATAACATTTAATACTTTTTCAAATAGATAATAGAAGAAGATAACTAAGCATAAATTATTCATATTCCCTATTTTGAGTTTGTATTTTTGGGGGAAGGCTCTATAGCTAAGTGCGCAGAGGCCTTTAATAGTCTACAAATAAGTTCGTAGACCACCTCCAACTTGGTGCACAGGTCAGGGAAGAGCATGCATTGAAGATCCTTTTTAATAAAGAAGAAGTTTTGGTGAATTATTGTGTATCTTTATATATTCATTATTTGTTTTTATTGATATCATTATGCATGATTTCTACTAATTTATGAAAAAGAATACATGTTATACTATTTTCTATTATGTCTATTCATTAAGTACCAATTTGTGTAGTTAATAATTAGCGCAAAGCTATTCATGTACCATGATCAGAGAATGTTGTGAGGCTATCCCTCGCGATCAAGGAATCAAAGAACACACTGGCGAAGAAAAAATTTGAGTATGAAGTGCAAATACCAAAGTTGCAAATAAGGTTGCAGCTAGCCACATTACTGGAAGTATAGGAGGAGAGGAAAAAAGAGTTAAAGGCAGAATTGAAAGCCATCTCTCACACAGTGGCGGAATGCAGGAATTTATTGGATGACACGCTGTAATTTTGGACCTCACTGCAAGAGGATCTAAACATCCAAATGATAGAGGAGGAATTGCATGTGAAGAAGAAGTAGTACGATGAAATCTTGGCAGCTCTAAAGACCCTACCAATTTTATAGAAACTCGCCAGTATTAATGAAGTGAATAACCTCCAAAAGTAGATAGATGATCTTCAGAGGGATGAGAAAAATTTGCAAGCAAGGACTTAGCCATGGCAAGATGACACTCTCAAACTATCTTAGGTAGTGGACGAAAGGCTCAAAGAGTTGAAAAAAGGGAGGAATAAATACTGTATAAGGTTGTTGGCCCAACTACAGAGGCATTTCCAGAGGAGGTGCACAAAGAAGAGAAAAAATGACAGAGACAGTCCAATAATATAATGATGTCTACAATGTAATTGCAGAAAAAATAAAAAGGACCATATGTAAGTGACTTGGGATGAGTCACAGGTGAGTATTGGGGGCTTGTTGGGTGCAACCCGACTTGGTCCAAGGTTTGGGTCAAAGACTCTGCAATTTAAGGAGTGGAATGCGCAGAGCTAGCAAAGTTATATTCATGATGTAGTCTTTAGGGGCTTTGGGGTGCGTCAAAATTCCCTTATTTTGGAATGAGTTTTGGGATTAGTCCATTGTTTTGTCATATCCATGGGTTGTGGACTATGTTCTTGTAGTAAGAAAGTTTATATAAATAATATTTAATACTTTGTTGAATAGATGTTAGAAGAAGATAACTACGCATAGATTATTCGTATTCTCTATGTTGAGTCTATATTTTTGGGGGAAGGTTCCGCAACTGAGTGTGCAGAGGCCTTGAAGAGTCTGAAGCTAAGTTCACCGACCACCTGGAGTTGGGTACACAGGTTAGGTAAGAGCTTGTATTGAAGATCCTTATTAATAAAGAAGAATTTTTGGTGAAGTATTATGTATCTTTCTATTTTCATTCTTTGTTTTTATTGATATCATTATGCATGTTTTTTACTGAATTATGTGAAAGAATACATGTTATACTATTTTCTATTATGTCTATGCATTAAGTACTAATTTGTGTAGTTAATCATGAGCGAAAATTTATTCATGTACACGAATTTGTAGGTATATATAAGACATAAGTGAACACATGGATGCCATAGTGCACATATCCCTCTTGCTGCAGAAACCTGGTTCTGTAACCTCCCATAACCTCTTCAGGTGAGACTGTGATCTACTTATAGGTCGTTGCTGAAAGGGCTAGTGGTTGAGGGTTTTTTTGATCTGAAGCACACTCTAAGCTTGGGTCAAACCCCCTTAATCCAACACTAATCCTTCCTTCTTGAAACGTATGTACCAATAACCAAAATGAAGTGTCATTCAAAAGTGAGGTTGTTAAATTCTATTTCTACGATGTCTTCGATGCTATGCCATGGTGCATACATATAAGAAAGGGTCTCCTTTTCGTAAATTGTAGCAAGGTCACGACCCTCTTGAGGACACCATTTGCACATGGAAAGTAGAATAAGAGGGAATCCAAATATAAAATAAGTGGACCAAGCATAGACATCATTAGCAGCCTCAAATTATTCCTAAAGATGATGGATAGACCAGTTGATTTAATCACCATGAACACAAGCTTCAACAATAGAAATGGAATCCAGCATACATTCCCCTCTAGTGTAGTGGCATGTGAGCTTGGTGGCAATAATTGTATCAGTAACATAGACTGACATGTTGTTGGTCATATCTAGAACCACTCCCCAACCTTTCTGAGTGGTACCATACTTCTTATACAAGTTTTTCTCATTCATTTTCTTCCCACACTTAGTTATTTTCTGAAAGGCCAAATTAACATCAGCACCATAGCTAGATAGGCTAGTGATGTTGTGAATTTAAATTACATGGATGGGGTATTCACAGTCTAACCAAAGAGACTCCCCATGAAGGCAGTTGATAAAAAACATTGCACAAAGCATTACCTCACCAATTGTGCCAAACACAGGTAAGTCCCTTAGAACGAGAAGGGTGTATTGCTTTAATTGACACAAAATAGCTCTAAATTCCATGGTAGAGTGAGCATTGGGGCGATTATTGGGCTTCATAAAAATATTAGTCCAAAGCACAGGAAATAGGGTGGAATCAAACCGATCATTTTCCATAAAATGAGATTTATCGTACTTTCCTAACACGTCATCTTTAGAGTGGATTCGAGAATCGATAGGGTACATACTGAGAGTAGGTTTAATTCAAGAAACCATATTCATAGGGAAAATGGTGTACACAAATGGAATAAGAGGACAAGAAGGTAGAGAAGGTTTAGCGGTGGGAGATAGTAGAGCCATAGCAGAAATTGAGAATGCATGACGGGAAAATATGAGGGTGAAGACAAGAAGCAAGAAGATATAGGGAAATCGACATAGACATAGCCATTAGGCATGAGAAATGTGACACAACTTTTGAATTAATGACAAGTGATTCAGACACATACCGAAGGATGTGGTGATATAACAGAAGAATAAAATCTTATCGTGAATTGGGATACAGATTTGGTAACTAACTTTGGCATGATTATGAAAGCTGACATATAGGAAACGAATTAATGACTCTGACAAAACAAGATACAGAAAAATCTTCCCAACCACAATTGGTTGTGCTGGATTGCAACTAAATAATGGAAGACACTTGCGTAGAATATAAAACCTACAAAATACCAAATAGACAAAAGGATGTTATTGACACAACTATCCTAACTCCTAATTTTGACTCTTGTGAGGAGAGATCTCTTTAATTGGAAATTGAACCAAAAAACTAGGGTTTTAGTTGAGTGCCATTCACCCATCCAGAAAACAGAGTATCATCTAACTGAGAAATCTAAACAACACCAGATTCTTTAATATCTGAAACATAAAAAGGATCAAGCCAATGCTACTAGTGTAACCCCTTATTGTTATTAATACAACCCCCTTATTATATTGTTGTGCCCAAGTAGTCCCATATTGTTATTATTGTGCCCCATAGAAGCCCAATATTGTTATTATTGTGCCCTTACATTATTACTGTTATGTCAGCTCTGATTATATTATGACCCCTTAGACTCCTATATATATAAATGATGTCTTCTCATTTGTATCATCTAATAATCGTTCATTCCTGTAATGTAAAGGAGCTTTCCCCCTCGAAGAGGCTAAATTCTAAAGCGTTGATCTATCTTTTCTATCTTTTTGTGAGCTTGTTTCCTAACATTTTGTATGAGAGCTTTGGATTCTAGGGTTTCGCTGGTTTCATCGTGGCATTTTCACTATAAATTTTGTTCTATGATGTTTTAGATGCTAAGAAAAAAACCCATTTGAGAAGAAATCTTGCTAAACCTCATTTCCAAATTTGTGATCTTGTCTAGCTACATGTTTGGAGATACGATCTGAGGAATTTAGGGTGTTTGGAAGCTCCAGAATTTCATCTAAAATAGGTCATCATAAAAGTTTCTCTATAGCTTGTTCAATACAAATTTTTATAAGCTAAACCAAAATCCCATTTGAAAAGAAAGCGGTTTGAACCTCATCTCTGAATTTCAGATCTTGTTTCACTATATTTTCATATATATGATCTGAGGAAGTTAGGGTTTTTGCAAACTCCCGAATTACATATTAAACATGTGACCTTGGGAAAATCATCATAACTTTCTCTCTGAACATGAGATTGAAATTTTGTAAGAAATTATAGAAATAGGAAAGACTATATCTTTCTGTGTATATTTTTCAAATCCGAAGTTTGAAACAGTGACACGTGGCACTTCATACAAGTTCACTCTTCTAAAAAGGTATATAATCCGGTCATCTTGGGAGATTGTGCATAACTCTTTCTTGGAGAATCCAATTTGGATCAGACTGGTGGCATTGGAAAGAGGACGTGGAGGGCTGCTATAAATCATGATTTCAGAATTGGAAGATCCAAAATTACAGAGTTACAATCATTTTAAGATCGAGCTCCTAAAATCAAGAAAAGGTGATATTAGGAAGTTTGATGGCAAGGATCCGGTAAATTGGATACTACAGATGCAACAATATTTTGATCTACAGTAGGTTCAACTTTTACAAAAGGTGCATACTGAATCTTTATATTTAGAGCCAAATCAATTTTTATGGTATAAAGGGCTTTTTTCTCGTAAAACACTTTTTACTTGGTCAATTTTCATGGAAGAAATGATAGCACATTATGAGGATACAAAGAGTAACGTGTTCTTTAGCCAATTGATAAATCTCAAACAAAAGGGTTCAATGGAAGAGCACATTGAGAACTTTCAAACATTGAATATAAGGTTAAATGATATTCCAGAGAAGCAAAGGATTGATGTCTTCATAGGGACTTTAAAGGATAACATTAAACATGAGGTTCGTCTTTGGGAACCTAATTCATTGGAGAAGGAATTCAAGTTGGCAAGAAAAATTGAAAGTGAAATTATGGAAACAAGGAATTCCACCACTCACGACTATAATTATGGAATTATTTTTTCTCCTAGCCTTCAACAACCTACAAGGTTTACATGAGAATAATTGGAATAAAAAAGAGAAAAAGGAATTTCTTACAATTGTGATAGCAAATACGTTAAAGGTCATAAGTGTGATGAGAAGAAATTATTTTACATTGATTGTGAAGAGGAGGAAGAAAAGGATTAAGAAACATCAAAAGATGAGGATATACACCAAGAACCAACCCCAGAGAAAGAAGAAATCAATCCGACGATATCTTGTAAAGTATTGGGAAGAATTACCACTCCTCAAACTCTCAAGATAGAAGGACATATCAAGAAAAAAAGGTTCAAGAAGTGAAAGATTACATCGACAAAGAAGAAAGGAATCTAACCATATCTTGTAATGCATTGGCCGGAATTACCACTCCTCAAACTATCAAGATAGAAGGAGATATCAACAAGAAAAATGTTCAAGAAGTGAAATATCACAACGAGCATCAAGAAATGAATCCGACCATATCTTGTAGGGGCATTGTAAGAAATTACCACTCCTCAAACTCTCAAGATAGAAGGACACATCAAGAAGAAAAAGATTCAAGTAGCAAAAGATCAAATCGAACATCAACAATAAGTTCTCCAACTGTTAAAGGATAACGCCACTTTGGTGCAGAATCAAATGAACAATAGGCAGATTGACATCACAATGAAATAAGTTTTGATGTAGGTGACTAGGTATTTTTACAGCTACATATCAAGAAAGCTATTCATGAGAAGGAACTGTTGGCAATACTACATGCACTTAAGAATTGGAGACCTTACCTAATGGGAAGCCACTTCAAGGTAAAAATGGATCATGATAGTCTTAAATACTTTTTAGAAAAAATATTATCTTTAGAAGAACAGAAAAAATGGGTCACAAATATGTTGGGTTATGACTTTGAAATCATCTACAGAAAACGGAAGAAAAATTTTCTTGCAGATGCACTCTTAAGAAAGGATGAGGATGTGGAAGCATTGTTTTGTGCTATTTCTATTATTCAACCATATTGGATAAAAGAAGCAAGGGATGAATGGAAGAAGTACAAAGAAGTGTGGCCAGTGGTTCAAAAGTTGCAGAAGATCACAGTTCAAACAATATTGCCAAAACTTTACGAGGAAGGAAAAATCATATTGGAACCTGGAACAGTCACAAAAATAAGAACCTGACAGCTACGAAATCGATCAACTTTATAGTATCTCATCAAGTGGAAGTACTTACCCACTGAATATTCCATATGAGAGGACAAGAAATTTATACAGAAGCATCGAGAACTACTCAAGTGTTGAGGAAAACACTTTTTCAAGGAGAGGAGCATGTTAGGTCCCTATACTACTAGTGTAACCCCTTATTGTTATTAGTACAACCGCCTTATTATGTTGTTGTGCCCATGTAGTCCCCATATTGTTATTATTGTGCCCCATAGAAGACCACTATTGTTAGTACTATGCCCTTAAATTATTATTGTTATGTCGACTCTAATTATATTATGACCCCTTAGATTCCTATATATAGAAATGAGACCTTGTCATTTGTATAATCTAATAATTGTTCATTCATATAATGTAAAGGAGGTTGCCCCCTCGAAGAGGTTGAATTCTAGGGCTTTGATCTATCTTTTCTTTCTTTCTGTGAGCTGGTTTCCTAACAGTGATGATTTATATCATAGAGTAATACTTGGTCACCCATAGAGAAGGACTTCTTCTTGATATGATGATTATGTAAAGCCTTCTGATGCTCCTTTTCAACAGTCTAATAAAAATAGGCCAAGAATTAGGATTTGTCCAATTGCAACAACCGATTTACTCGATCAAGAATAAATTCATCCCCCAACATTCTAGTTTCATGAGAAATGAAGAGATTCAGAACAATAAACTCATTGGGAACAACAAGTTCCCTATCATAAACTAGTTCAAATGGGGTATACATATTCAATCTCTTGACAATATTTTTGTAGGCCCATAAGGTTGTAGGAACCCATTCATCCCAATCATCTCAATTTTGGGAGAGAACTTAGTGAGTTCCCTCTCCATTATTTTTTTAAATGTTTCAACAGTTCCATTAGCTTGTGAATGATAAGGGGTGCTCTTATGATGTTGTATCATGAAATGTTTCAACAGAGTCTGGTTGTTTCATTAATAAAATGAGAACTATGGTCACTTTTTAGGCTGTAATGGAAAATAAACATAGTAATGATGTTCTCAAAGATAAATCTAGTAGTCATATCTGCAATACAATCTTTAATTGGAGCATCTTCCACCCAATAGGTGAGATATTATGTTGCGGTAATAATATAGCTCGCATGAGAATGATGAGTAGGAGGATGAATAGAGCCAATAAAATAGAATAAACCATTTTTCAAATGCAACAAGTGCTTGTACCATATTCAGGGGCATTTCATCACGCCATGGGGTAGAAAAACCCTTTGGAAAACATCATAAGTTTTCGCATACTCCTTTTCATCCTTGAAAAGAGTTGGCCACCAGATACCATATTGTAATACCTTTCGAGTAGTATCTTTACCTCCAACACTTCCCCCAATAATTCCAGAATGAAATTCCCATAATATTCCCTCACATTCATGGTCAAGGATACAACAATGTAAAACTTAATCAGGCCCCATATTATACAACTTCCCTGCAATCAATTGGTAGTCTATTGCTCGAACAACTAAATGCTTTTTCTACACTATAGTTTAATTAGATGGCCACTAACCTGTAGCAAGATAGGTAGCAATCTCTTTTAAATAGTCATGGAAAACTTTAGTGTGGAAGAAATGAGCATCTCACAACTCATTGTCAATCGACCCTCTCAACTATCCTAACTTCAATCTGAATAGATGGTCCAACCCAACAGTTTGCCTTGCTAGATTGACAATGACTTCAAATGTGAACTCTTGAAACAATATCAACCACCCAAAAATTATTCCTTCAAGCACATGCTTCTTAACTAAGCACTTCAATGCTCAGTGGTTTGTGAAAAATTTAAATAGACCTCCTAACATGTAATGTCAGAACCTCTAGAGAGAATATACCATTGGTAAGCCTTCTTGTTCTATGGTGGTATAGTTCTTCTCTACATTATAAAGTTTTATGCTTGAGAAATAGATAGGGTAGTCCAAGTTTCCTTGACACGGTTGCATCAAGATAGCGCCCAAAGCGATCCCAGAGGCATCAACATGGACATGGAATTTGTTATTCTAGTAAGGATAGACTAAAATCGATGTGCTCACAAGCTTCTCTTTCAATGTATCAAATGCATCATTGCATTCAGCAAATCACACAACATTGTCAAACTTCATAAGGAGATTCTCCAATGGAGCCGTAATGGAAGCATAATTTCGAATGAATTTTTGACAAAAGCTAGTATTTCCTAGAGCGGAATAAAACTATCAAAATGAGGTGGGTGATGACATATTCAATATTATGGAAAATTTAGTAGGATCCACACAAACTTTACTACAATCCCAACAAGGGATTCCTAGCCCCAAAAAAGAAACATACACTACCAGCCTTTACTACCATCCCTCCATATACTGATCCAAGGATGATTAGGCCTATACAAGCATGTATCCGTCTGGATCTCTCCACCTAAACAATGAGGAATTTATTTGTCTTCAATCTTTAGGCTTTACCTTATATCCTACCATTCACCGGTCGAGGATTCCTAGGCCCAATGAGACTCAACCATCTAGGGTTTACCATATATCTCGACATTCACTCGTCGAGGATTCGTAGGCCTAATAGAGGGAAAACACCTCTAGGCTCTTCTGTATATCCCTCCATTCACTGGTTGAGGATCCTTAGGCCCACTGAGGTACACACAATCCAGCTTTACGACAATCCCACCTTCACCCTTCCAGGGATTCCTAGGCCTTGTGTTTTTTTCTCCTGAGAACAACCCACTCAATTTCAAAACCATCTAGCAATCGAGCTCAGTCAAGTAAGAGAGAATCCCATCACACCATGGTTATCAAGAAATGGCAAGGCAACGGTGAAATACACTCTCACACCTCACAAGACTCATGCCCGTGATAACAAGAGAACCAATTACACACGTGCATGCCAAAGCTAGCAAGGAAACCATACATGCAATTTTATACCTGCAAGTAATGTTTTTGTAGCTGCTTGATCCTACTCTTGCTTGTTGAAAAGTGTGCAACAAGAAATGCTTGTTGAGATTGCAACAAGATGATGGAGCTTAGTGAAAAGAGTCGCCTTCACTAAGTGGGCCCGCAGGCTATTTTTGGCGCAAGTCTATTTTTAGACATATGGATCATGTCTATGGATTGCAGGTTGTGTTTATGGATGATTGATCAAGTTGGAAAAA
>APFE031749169.1:12732-44753 GCA_000404065.3 Pinus taeda
TCATGAAAATCAAATAAGATTCGAAGGCATGTGGAGTTCCAAGCAACACAGACAGGGAGACACAGTGAAGGGAAGGAGGACGGCGGTTTAGACAAATATAAGGAGAAGAGGATGCTATTGGAGGGGGGAATCTTTGGGTTTTTGTAGTGGAAGTGTATAAAGATTGAGTGAAGATCACAAAGATTTGATTGTTTGTGATGTTTTTGGGCATGGGTTAAAGTAGTAAAATTTTACAGTATTTTGGAGCTAGGGACCAAGATTGATAGTTGTTTATAATGTGATTTTTGGAAAGTGTTTTCAGTGATTTTTTCTGGTTAAAATTTGGCAGCAATTTATTGGAATCCGCAAGTTTGATAGCTAGTTTCTGCACAATCAAAGAGTCCAAGGGGTTTTCAGGGTGCTGAATCCAAATATGCAGTTAAAAAATCATTTTAACTGCAACAAATCAAGATTTAACCTTAATTTCTTCTGCCGGATTCCGTCACCGAAATCTCTAAAAAGTCGCATTATAGACAACTCCCCAAGATTGTGCCTAGTTTGGTAGGGAGATTTTGGTCATTGTGGTAAACTTAGTAGGATTTAGAGAATTTACTCTGTTAAGTCATTACAAGAATAGTCATCTTTGGGGTAATTCGCAAAAGCACATCATTTCATTTAGAATAACTAACGGATGGTTTATAAGAAAGCAAACTTTCACTCTTGCTAAATACCTTTGGGTTTTGAGCTATTAATTTTTTTTACATTAAAAAGCAAAATCTTTAAAAACAAAAAAAAATAAATAAATAAATAAAATATTAAAACATATCCAAAACAATAATGATGACATTTTTATTTTCTCAAGATAATGGCAATTCACTTAACTTAATTGACTAGACTTAAATGGCTCAGCGAAATGAACTGACTTTTGAACCAACTCATGGAAGATTCTGTCCAAATATTCGAAAACTGTCTCAGGTTGAACTACTTTACTCGATTGAAATGAACTGACTTTTGAACCAACTCATGGAACATTCTGTCCAAATATTCGAAAACTGTCTCAAGTTGAACTACTTTACTCGATGGGAAATAACGATGTAAAATTTGTTGACTTACACAAATATTATAATGGATCGCGAACAACGTGTCCTGGGATTCAGACTGTTACAGCTCTGAAAATTCCCGTGCCTATGACAATTACTGGCTTGCTGTATGCCTGCCAGTCAATTGCAAAATTAGAACAGTCATTCCGTGATCACTGTAGGTTTCCTGGCTTGAGTTGGTAAGGTAGTTCAACTGACATCGCGTTATAAGGCATTCAAAGCATGGAATTGCAGCAGAGCTACTGACTGATTTCAGAATGAGGAGTGGAAATATCATGAGAGATCGACGCTTGCAGGCTCTCAGTTGTTTTTTCCTCCTGCTTGTGCCGCTGCTTTGGATAAAGCCCAGCGATGGAGCAGATGCAGCTTCAGACAGCATAGCGTTAGGCGCCTCTCTGACTGGTAACCAGACCAGGATTTCTAATGGCGGTACCTTCAAATTGGGATTTTTCAATCTCAACGACAACAATGTTAGGAAATGGTATGTAGGTATTTGGTATGCTACGACATCGCCGCAAACAATCGCTTGGGTAGCCAACAGGGAGCAGCCCCTGCAGAACTCGTCTGGGGTTCTCAATCTCACAGAGAGCGGGAGTCTGGTTCTGTCCTATGGGGGATCCCTGGTCTGGTCCTCCAAGGGAAATGGAAAGAAGCACACTTCAGCTGTGATAATGGATACTGGTAACTTGGTAGTGCTGAGTGCCGAGAATACCTCTGAGAGCATTTGGGAGAGCTTCGACTACCCAGCAGATACATGGTTGCCAGAAATGAAATTCAGTATGAGCCAGAGGCTCATGTCTTGGAATAAGCCCTGGGATCCGAGTCCAGGGCCCTTTGCTCTGGAGATGGATCCAAGCGGAGCCGACCAGTTCGTGCTGATGTGGGAGAATCAGACCAAATACTGGGACACTGGTGTCTGGAACGGGCAATATTTTTCGAAAGTTCCTGACATGACATCAAATTCTCTGCACAATTACAGTTATTTCAACAATGGTTCGTACAAGTATTTCATGTATTCGTATGTCACTCGTGGATTTCTGTCGCGCTTTGTAATGGATAAATCTGGCCAAATTCGAGTGTACATCACGACGGGAAACAAATGGAATCAGATCTGGCAACAGCCCCTGCAACAATGCGAGGTTTATGCCCTGTGTGGGCCTTATGGATCCTGCAACAATATCAATGTTCAGTCCTGCAACTGTGTGACGGGCTTTGTCCCCAAGGACAGCCGCGAATGGGGATCTCAGCAGTGGTCCAGCGGTTGTGTTCGCAAGACGCCATTACGATGCAGCCAGTCCAGAAACCAGAGCACCACCGATGGGTTTGTAGAACTGGGGGGAAAATCTACCCCCCCAGGTGGGGTTCCATACACAGGGCAAGGGCAAGAGCAATGCCACGAAGCCTGTAGGGCCAATTGTTCCTGCACTGCATATGCCTCTGTTCTTAATGGCAATTCGCAGAGTTGTGTAATGTGGTTCGGCGAATTGCTAAATATGGACGATTCCCCCAATGGAACCTCTCTGTTTCTGCGACTAGATGCCTCTGATGTCCCCAAATCGTCCAATTCCAACAAGGCGGGAACTCTTGAAGGCGTAATAGGTGGCGTTGTGGGCGGGCTGATTGTTATTTTGGCTTTTGTGTTGCTGTTTCTCTGGTGTTGCAGGCGCTCGCCATGGAATGTAACAGAGTATACCCCAGGCACTCTGGCTGTATTCAGTTACAGAGAGCTCCAGAATGCGACGAAGAATTTTTCTGAGCGGCTGGGAGGCGGGGGTTTCGGTTCAGTCTTTAAAGGGACTCTAACAGACGGCTCTGTGGTTGCAGTTAAGAAATTGGAGGGTGTCAGCCAAGGAGAGAAGCAGTTCCGCATGGAGGTGAGCACCATTGGAACCACACAGCATGTTAATTTGGTTCGGCTTCGGGGATTTTGCACAGAGGGCTCCAGCAGACTGTTGGTCTATGAATACATGCCCAATGGCTCCCTGAACTCCTCTTTATTCCACAAGAGCGATGATCAGAGTCAAAATAAGCTGCTCGACTGGAAAACCCGCTTCGGCATCGCGGTGGGAACTGCCCGGGGAATCGATTACCTGCACGAGAAGTGCAGGGACTGCATCATCCATTGCGACATCAAGCCGGAAAACATTCTCTTGGATTCTAATTTCTGCCCCAAGGTCGCTGATTTCGGACTGGCCAAACTCCTGGGCAGAGAATTTAGTCATGCTCTGACGACCATGAGAGGAACCAGAGGCTACCTGGCCCCTGAGTGGCTCTCTGGTCTGCCCATCACTACAAAAGCCGATGTTTACAGCTTCGGCATGACATTGCTTGAAATAATTTCAGGGCGGAGAAACATGAACGGGGACCCGGAATCCGAGGAGGAGTTCTTTCCCGTATGGGCTGTAACTCGGATCAACACTGGGAACGCCATGGAGGTGCTTGACAAGAAATTGGGGAATGATGCAGACGAGGAACAGGTGAAGAGAGCTGCCATTGTAGGGGGATGGTGCATACAGGACAATGAAGATGAAAGGCCATCGATGAGTCGTGTACTGCAGATATTGGAAGGCATTGTCGAGGTGCCCCCTGTTCCCCCAGTCCCGCACTCACTACAGACCTATGCCCTGAAAGGCAAGAGTCTTGTTTTCTTCTGGGACAAGAATTCTTCTGGACACGACAACAATAACAGTGATAAGCCCTCGGCTCCTGTGTAGAACCTCAAATTATTCTCTCTTTTGCTTACATTTCCATCTAAATATTTTATCAGATTTTCATGGCCGCCGAAAGTAGTAGCGAGTTCTGCGGTTCTATTTGGTTATAGCAAGTGATTACATGACCATTTGAATATATCCGTTAGTACTGAGACATTAGCCTTTATACGAGCAGTAGGCATTTGTTGTTTAAGTGTAAGCCTAAGGCGGTGTGAAATTGGGTTTACATTAATTTCTATGGATATTACCCACAGTAATAGCTGGTTCTTACCATGCTCTGGTTGGTTTTTTGTGTTTTATTGGTTTATTATAGTTGAGTAGTCAGCTATATTAATTTGATAATAATAAAAATCAATTTATGTTTATATGTGAAATATATTAATTTCTATTGCTATTACTCACGGTAATATCTGGTTCTTACCATGCTCCTATCATGTTTTTGGTTTTGATGTTATTTTTTTATTTATGAAATTATAGTTGGGTAGTGAGCGATAGAAAAAATATTGATTCTTTTTTAATTTAGGTTAAATATTTATTATTTGATCGTGATAATAAAGAAAATGAAAAATAGAAAATGGAAAAATGTTTATATTTGGTAAGTAAAAGGAAATAGATGATAACTTGTTTTTAATAATATATTGTCTTATATTTGAAATAAGATAGAAGTACTATAAATTTATTTTTGTTTAGAATTGTTTCTCTTTTCTCCCAATTTTTGATGGCTTTTTTTTCTCAAGTCAAACATTAAGGAAATAAAATTCTAGATAGGCTCACTAATAAAGGTTGTAAATTTCTACCCTTTTTAATCAATTATACTGGGAAACTCTTCCAACTTTTCATCTTAAGGAGGATTTCTTTGAGCTAGCTTAGAAAGATTTATCATTTGCAATTGCGTGACAATGCATGAGAACATTGTGTTCGTTAGACAGTTGGCCTTGGCTCCATGGCATGGTCATCTCCAACATGGTTCACCTCACATTTAGCATTAAAATGGTGCCTTGAATGTATAATCCACCACCCTACATGTCACTTAGCATTGATTACAATATTGTGATGGAGGTTTCTAGAATCAATACACAGGTAACCATATGCTTACTCCTCAATATGCTTTCCATTTCTATTTTGGAAATTGTTCTTCAGACGTTTCCTTGGATTACCATGATTTTTGGCTTCAATATCTCCCTACTTGGGTTGGTGCTTGGGAGTCTCCCTTGGACTTTCCTCTTGCCTTCTTTCATGCTTGAATTTGGGGAGTAATACCTTGTCGTGTTCTCTAGATTGGTTTTCACTTCCCTTGAGGGTGTTCACCTCTTCTTTGGACTAAATGTCCTTCGATTGTCAACCTTCGATCACATCTGCTCCATTTGTCTTTTCCTCCCTCTCGTTGTGATGACCACCAACGAACATGATATTGGCGTGTCAAAGAAGGGCGAGACAATGTAGTGTTAATTTTTCTAAGGGCTATATTGTTCTTTGCTTTGATAATTGCATTTCTTCATTAACACATTAAGTAAACCCCATATCATCATTACATTATTCAGATTTACATCATTATTCATCAGCATATGCAACTATGTAGAAAGAACAACATCATTATCATCAATGTAGCAGAACATAAATGAACAATATAAGAAAAGCATGCACACATAGAGACACCAGGATTGGTCTGAGACCAGGGCAAAACCCACTATGGGGAAAACCCTTGCAAATTCTTCTTCTTCTTAGATTGTCATTAAATGATTCAGCAAAAGAGAGTACAATGATCCATATCTTCGTTTATGCAACTAACAAGTAAAACAACTATGACATCCATGAAATGAACCTAATCATGCTTATACTCAAAACCATGATTCTGAGGATTGTAATGTATTGTCACTGTGTGTAGTCAACTATTGAACACTGTTGTCACTGAATGGAGTCTTCGAAATACTGAAATTTCATCTTTTAGTCCAGGACACATGGAGGAGGAGTTGTGCGAGCGACTATGGTAGTCCTAGACGCTCCCTCGTGAACTGTATGCGTGCTACTGGGGAAAAATACACTCAGATTTGCCTCAAAACCCCAGACGTACCCTTCAAGCTACTATGCGAGCGACTAAGGCTGCCCAGACGCACCCTTGACCATTCTGTACATGCGTCTGGGGACCAAACTACCAAATCTGCTTCCAAAACCCTAAATGCCCCCTTCAGGCTTATGTGCGAGCGTCTGAGACATCCCAGATGCACCCTTGACCACTCTATGCATGTGTCGGGGTCGAAAATACTCAGTTATGTGTGTGCGATCAAGAAAACAAAAACCCTAGATCTGTGTGAGCTTCAACCCTATAGTTTCAAACCCTTGTGTGAACTTTCTTTATCAAACCTGTGTGAACCAAGTTAATAGAAGAGAAAAGAAGATGGCTTGATCAATGTGTCCAAATGAGCTTGAGGTCTCTCCTATTTATAGGATTCCATGAGGGTCCCATTGATGTTGAGGCCTACCTATCCAATTGTACATATGCATAGGGCCGACCTGATCCAATATACACGAGTGGGTATATAAATTCAAAAACCAACTTCTGCTTGTCCAAATGTGGTGATATTTAGGTCGATTTTGGTCCTCCCGAAAAGAGGAATCTATTATAATTATTATCTTCATCATATGAGCTATCCAAAGTGGAATTTGACCACAGTTGCATAATTTTAACACTCCCTCTCAACTAGGGAGAATTCCACCTGCTGATATTTGTTCATCGATCAATATGCCATTCAAGGGTCATCACATATCATCATTGATCATCTCAGTCATGTAGTGCTCATGTCATGACCATCTCAAGTATATCATCATCACAAATCATCAATGTACATGTTGATTTATCCCTTGCTTATTCCTGCTTATCTTTTGATTGTTCTTGATCATATGCTGAGCATTTTCGAATCTAAAAGAAGAAGAATTTATCATTGGAGGGGAGCTCAATCTACCACCCTCTATCCATCGAGCTATTATCCAAAAACTTTACCAACGGGCTACTACCCAGGGATATCGATAGGATTTGAATCTGTGATTTGTACCATCATCGGAGAGCATACCATCAAGGGGGCATATCTTAACCTGGAACCACATCAGGGAGGTCAATCTCAATCTGAAATCTCATGGGAGATCTATACATCTACAACCACATATCGAGCAATAGGATATCCAAACACATAGGGGAGCACATCTCGACCTTGGGATCACATCCAGGAGCTCAATCTGAACCTCGAACCGCATAGGGTTATCTCAACCCATCCTATTTCCTATTGATCTTCCCATCAATGACCCTGAATAGTCATGTGGTAGGACACCTACATCATAATCGACTTGGGTTGTACACCCCAAGTACACTCTCAACCCATTGGCCAAGCAGGGAGCAGTATTCCCAACAAGCCCTTCTTATGGGTATGATGCCATCTAAGGTATACTCTGCAAAGACCAAATAGGGGAGCAACATTCTTCGACCCTATGAAGATAGGGGAGCATCATCTCTACCCTATGGACAACAGATAGGGGTCATACCCTATTTTCCATAGTTCCCTCAACCCCAGGAGCCCTCTATCTCAATTCCTTACCTTAGGAGCTTAGATAGGGAGGAAGAGTTGGCTCGGTGTCCTCGATTAACACTACTCTCATCATACCCAAATCTGGTATCTTCTTGTCTAAATAGCAGTTGTTTCTTGTTCATATAGGAAATCAAATAAAATATCATGTTAGATCATAAATAATCATAAAAATCACAAAGGATACCATATTGATCCTCCCTCTCAAGGAGGTGCCAACCACAAGCCTAAGCTTGTCTCGTACAACTGCACAGTCTCAATATATGAGAGTATCTTGGTCCCAGCTATATATATGGTATTTTCTGCCAATCAAATCCCACTCTTTGTCATCACAATGTCCATGTCATATCCAGATCATGCTCAGACAACTCTCTAAGGAGCTTCTTCATCCTGCCTTACAGCTAGCCATGCTAACAACATCGTACTCATCCTCGGTCGTGTTATGGACCTCTCATCCTAGATATCATGGCAGATCTCATACTAAAGCAACATCCAAATGTGCTCTTGAACAATAATCTCAAATATCAACAATACGTCCATGCGGTCACATATCATATCAAGAATATCTTAGATCAAGAATTGATCATCTTATGCATATATCTCAAAGGATGCTCGGTGGGAACTCAATGTGAATGAAGCAACACAATCATGAACTCATTCGAGTTCTAATGCACATCAATTCTATGTATATATATATATATATGTTCAAAGAATAACATCAATGCTTCAATCAACTGTCAGATGCCATGTCAAGTTCAACAACATACTGAACTTCAAATCAGTGTGTCCAAGGATTTGCATTTTCACTTCCAATACTTCTTCAATAGCTTCGCAATATGGATTTTCTTTTCCCAGTTTCAGAAATCGATTCATCATGAATTCCTCCATTATTTTGAGCTTCATAAGCCATCTCCCTCTTACTTTGATCATCATAGGCTCATTTTTTGTCAATATTAGATCATCAGTGTATAGAAACAAAACCAAAATCAAAATCATACCTTGGAACACTTCCGAAGTAGAGGTTTGGATCAACACATCATCTCGACTTCACAAGATAACTGTAAATGCAGACATATTTGCATTCGGGAGCTTGCTTCATGCAATGCTCACTGCAACCATAACAATTTCTCAAACCAACATGCCCAACCTTTCATAAATCAATATTGTACCATCAACTAAGTCAACTCATCGAAGTTTAAAAGCCAGATCAAAACTATTATCAAAGTCATCAATATCACAATATTAATTCTTTCAACTAGGTGATAGGTAGATGTCATATCAAGTTTTGACTTCATTTATTATCATGCCAACAAGTTGTCATCAACCATACAATATCAATCCAAAACTTCATCAAGTCATTCTTTTGATCATAATACAAGTCATTTATGTCACTAGATGCAAATGCATACATCAATGATAAGTTGTGTTGGTTCCATCTTCATATTGAATCACAACTATCAATACTTCAAACATTGTGCTAGGAACAAGGAGGCCAATGCCAAACCATTTTTCCGAATACCCACATAAGTCAATGAAGCTCACTATGCCCACATAGCATTGACATCATGGCAAATCAACAATCGTCAAATCAAATCATTAGTCATCAGGCCAAATCCAAATTTTCTATCGTATAGAGATTTATAGTCCAAAACATATCTCAATCATCAATTAAAAGTTCTAAGTCATTATCAAGCATCATGTCAAAACTCCAAACACTGCTTGTCTATATCAGTTAGCCAAATCATGCCAAACCCTTGTAGCACAAACTTCAAACATAATGACATATCTATATGTATGTCCTGGTCACCTGCAAACACAATTTCAGTCTTCATGTTCATATTATAGCAAACATTCAAGCTTTTCCTGCTTTCAGATCTTTCTGTTATTTGAAAAAATCTATAGTACTAACATCATCGAGGTGAACATCTGATTTCATGCGCAAGAATTCATTTTTCTGTGATCTACAGGCATAAACACACTTATAGGCCTTCCTTTGTGCGACTGGGATGCACAGCCACACTCTTCAAGATGTTATTGTGAGTGATTGTGGTCGAATCAGCCTAGAACTTCTCTTAGGGCCTTAGACGCACCCATGAGCTTGCATCCGTGCAGTTGGGAGGCTACAATCGCACCTGTAAGCCTGCTTCCATGCGACTAAGGCTTAGAGCAAGGGAAAAGTCTCTTTCCATAGATCTGAACTTTGTTGTAGATCATCAATGCCAGATATTTATCCATTCATGCCCATAAACGATATTTTAATAGTACATAATATACATATAATGCAAATTACAGTAGGAGAAGGGATTTGAATGGGAATCCACTTCAGTCATCTTTATTCATGCCATCAACCTGTATAAAATTCATCAACGGATATGTTAGATCATAAAGTCAAACATATACCCATCGTGGGGCAAATGACAGATGTGACATCACACTTCAAAGATCATGAACACAATATCACTTCTATCAAGTCAATCCAGAAAGTTAGGGCATTTACCATATGCCATAGTTACTAATCAAAACATAACCATGGTTAATCAAGGATATAGAATGTCAATCTCATAGTTATACTTCTATCATCATGGTTACCATGCTTATCATGATAAATAGGATCAAGACATGCCATTCAATAAAACTTTACCAAAACATCAAGAGTGTCAACCCTTTTTCCATACTTTCATCATGCTCATCACAAGCATTATCAATACCATTGTCTATATAAATCAATGAGGTAACCTTATATATGAGATCCATCATGGCTTATGCATGTCAAGTGTCAAGAGTATCATTTATTAGAGTCAAGGTGCTAGCCTTATTTATAAGATCAAGATATACAACAGATATATGTTAACCAAACATCAAGTATATCAATGTATCAGCATTAGGTAGCCTCATAGAATTCAAGATGATCAAAATTTTCAACACCAGGTGCAACATTTCATCATAGGAAACATAAATCCAAGTCACTTTCATATGCATGGACCATTTGAGAATGAGACATTCTAATTTCTCATCATACCTTAGGGGCTTAATAGTTGAAACATAACATTAAAACAATACCTTATAGTGTTCAAATACCTGTGCACCTTCTCATTAGACATAGGAAGCTTATGTCACCTGTTCATATAATGCCTCTTTACCTTTTCCAGTTCTTGCCATCCTTCCTGCATTTCAAATCAGTTCCTCAAGAAGGATCCACTCATCACATCTCATCAAGGAGGTTAGAAACATCCATATACTCAAATACACATGCAAGAAGTATAAACAATAATCATAATAACCAAATCCATAAGTCTAAACAAAAGTAAGAGGCATCATAATTCAAGAAATAATTATCTTCAATGGGAGGTGGTCCTCTCCCTCTTGAACCAGCCATGACCATTCATAGTCCACATAACAATGTTACCTTTGATCAACCAACCAGGCCTACTAGGGAATATCCCATATAGGGCTTCATCAAATCTTTCACAAGTGCTTGAGCATCTTCACATTGACCATACTAGGTTTCATATCTCATATTTTTCCATAATCCAGGGTTTATCTCAAACCCTATCCTCATAATATCCATCATTCACTAATATACAAATTCTCTAAGGTTTTCTTCAAACCATATAATTATTTAAGGTCTCAACCATCCTCTTCTTACTTCCATCAATGGTGTCATCATCGGGGTGATCTCCATGGCCTTTCTTCAGCCCAACTCTGATCCCACGTTAATTTTATAAGGGCTATATTGTTCTTTGCTTTGATAATTTCATTTATTCATTAACACATTAAGTTCATCCCATATCATCGTTACACTATTAAGATTTACATCATTATTCATCAGCATATGCAACTATGTAGAAAGATCAACATCATTATCATCGGTGCAGAGGAACATAAAGGAACAATAGAAGAAAAGCATGCACACATAGAGACACCAAGATTGGTCAGAGACCAAGGCAAAACCCAGTATGGGGAAAACCCTTGCAAATTCTTCTTCTTCTTAGATCGTCATGAAATTATTCAACAAAACGGAGTGCAATGATCCATATCTTCATCTATGCAACTAATGAGTAAAACAACTATGAAATCCATGAAATGAACCTAATCATGCTTATAATCAAAATGATGATTCTAAGGACTGTAATGTACTATCATTGTCTGTAGTTAACTGTTGAATAATGTTGTTGCTGAGCAAAGTCTTTGGAATACTGAAATTTCATCTTTTAGTCCTAGATGCATGGAGGAGGAGCTGTGCGAGCAACTATGGCAGTCTTGGATGCTACCCAGTGAAATGTATGCGTGCGACTAGGGAAAAATATACTCATATATGCCTCAAACCCCCAAACGCACCCTTCAGGCTTATGTGCAAGCGTCTGAGACATCCCAGACGCACCATTGACAACTATGTGTGTGCGTATAGGGTCGAAAATACTCAGTTATGTGTGTGTGACCAAGAAACTGAAACCCTAAATCCGTGCGAGCTTCAACCCTGTAGTTTCGAACCTTGTGCAAACTTTCTCTATTATATCTATGTGAACCAAGTCAATATACGATAAAAGAAGATGGCTTGATCTATGTGTCCAAATGAACTTGAGGTATCTTTTATTTATAGGCTTCCAAGAGGGTCTAGTTGACGTTGAGGCTGACCTGTCCAATTGTACATATGCATAGGGCCGACCTGATTCAATATACATGAGTGGGAACATAGATTCAAAAACCAACTTCTGCTTGTCCAAATGAGGTGATCTTTAGGTAGATTTTGGTCCTCTTGAAAACATGAATCTATTGCACTTATTATCTTAATCATATGAGTTGTCCAAAGTGGAATTTGACCGTAGTTGTATAATTTTAACAGGAGGTTCCAAGGCTTTTTTTAGGGATGAGGCTTCAATGCACCACTATCAGGCCCATATGGCCCTAGAAATCCAACTAGAGATTCATGTAGTCGAGGAGGAGATCCAACATGAAAGGCAAAGCATCCTGTACTCAAAATTCCTGGTTGATCTTGTAGCATGGACCATTGAAACATGAAACACTAGAGGTTTCCAAAATAATTATTTATTCATGGTCAGTTTGTATTATTCATGGTCTCTTCTCCGTATACTGTTCACAGCTCCGATATACTTGGATCTAATACCATGTAGAATTTCCTGCAAATTCTCTACAAATCTACCTGTAAGATCTATGTAGAAAATCTGACAGTAGATTAACTCGATAATGCAATATACCAAAGCAAAATACTATAATCTACTTCTACTATCAAACTTGTGGAAGCTTAAAGATAGAGCAAGAATCAAGTTGAACAAATATAACCAGAAGAAGAAGAATCAATGCACATGAAAAACAGAAAATACTCAGGGGAAAGCCTCAGCTAAAAACCCCACTATCTGTATTATCATACAAGGTGGAAATACATTAGAATTATACAAGCCTTAGCTCTCACAGCTAGCCAGCTCTCAGTACAATCCTCCTGGATGCTCACAGGCAAACAAGGCTTCTCACAAACCTTCTCCTCTGCCCTCCAAGCCTCCTATTTCCTTACGCAGTTTCTCCTAGGTGATCCTGTTGTTACCAAATGGAACACTGATCACTCACACTGATCTCACACCCTGTAAAACTGCACAATCCTCAAGGAACCTTTTCTTGACTACATGCATGAGTTTCCTTTATAGGAGAAAACATGCAACTGATAGTACACTTTCCTTGACATTTAGCTCAACTGGGTCTTTCTCAAAATAGACACGCATGAGTTTCTGATGAGGGAATCTTCAGTTATCTGGAGTACACTGGTTGAGTGCATGCATGCATCAACTGACCGATAACTCACAATTAGTTCCTCAAACAGTTTGGAACTAATTTAACTGGACTTAACTCAATAAACTAAGCTAACTAATTACAACTCAAATATAACTCAATCTTATCTTCTTAATTAAGGGATAGTCTCCTTAATTTAAGGGATAACTGTTGCATGACTTTAGAAAGACTTCTAACTTGAATTTCTCCAACTAATTAATCCATAATGAATTAATTAATTATTTCCAGGTAGTTGGTGAGACTAAGTTTGCATTTTAATTCACAATTTTAATTTAAGGACAAATTAAAATTAGAATATTCTGGATTTTGTTTTTATCATTTCTTGTTGCTATTTTCAACAAGTGTTTCATGTGGTTGGTGTCTCACAACAAGATCCTTACATGGGAGAACCTCATTAAAAGGGGATTCAAGGGTCCTAGCATACGCTCTCTATATGGTGGATCAAACAAAGAAATAGTTCACCTCTTCTTGGAATTCCCATTTGCAACATCTATTGGGCATGAGGTATCAATGTTTTACAATATCCAAGTTGACATGGATAGTTCCTCAATTGAATCGTGTCTATCATAATGGACATATGAGCTAAAATAATATAGAATACTTCCCTTCTATATACGCTAGGAGATTTGGAGGAGCTGGAATGCTAAAAATTTTAACCAAAGCACTCCTGATACGAGGCACACAAGTTTGAAGATATTGGCATTTTTTTAAGGAGATTGGACCTAGGAGGCCAAAGCAACAAAGAAAAATTTGTTCCTATAAGGAAATCAAGTCGTTAAAGTCAATAGGTTTCTTTGATGGAGCATCTTTAGAAGGGGAGTGTGGATGTGGATCTCATATTGTTCTAAAACCGGGAAAATCCTATCATTTCAGCTAGTTTGGGGGTGTTGGACCTAATAACAGAGTTGAAATGATAGCTCTTTGGGGTGTTCTAAGATGTGCAAGCTAGATGGAAATCGAAGAGATTGTGATTGCAAACAACTCCAAATATGTGATCGAGTAGGCTCAATGTCTTTCCAATTTCAATATGCCCTCTCTTTTCCACTAGATGAATCAGATTCATGCCCTGTCAATTTCATTTAAACACATTTCAGTCACCCACATTTTCCGTGAAAAAAACAAGGTGGATGACCTCTTTTCTAAAAGAGGTCGATCTACATGACCGGTGTTATCAGTTTCACCTCTTTTGATAATGGAGTGCCCTGCATTTCTGGTAGTTTCACTTATTAGAGGCAGAGTCAGCTTTACTTCTCAATTTTTTGGCTGCTTTCTAGCTTCAGATTTGACTGTTGAAGGAGGTTTTGCCCTCTCTTCTGAAAAAATTTCTATCATTTTGGTATTTTCATAATTTTGAAAACTAAAACATACTGCAAATATAACCTCCTTTTATTTTAATTAATGACACAATTTATATATATATTATATTATATTTATGTTATTTACTAGATTTACTTACTCTTTACTGTTTGCTTTTTATGCTGAGACGAGATTCTTTTAACAAGGTAAAATGTATTACCGTAACGTCTATTCCTTATTTTTCTCTCGTAATTGATCTTTTAAAGATATTTATTAATTATTTAAATCTATAATTCAATATTCTTTTTTTTATATAATTCATAAAGGTATATATTATATTTATAAATGATTTTAATTTAATTAAATTAATAGAAATTTAAAAATATTAAGATTTTTTATTAAAATTAATGTATAATAGGTTAATTATTCTTATTTATTATTTTGTTATTTTTTGTTTCTTGATCTGCTTGTATATGAAATAAATGCTATATAACTTTCTTATTGTTGTTGGTTTTTTGGGTTTGCACAAAAATTTTGATGATTGTTTGTTTTTTAAATTACAAATGAAATAAGTGTTTCTAATTATTTCTATATTGTTGTTGGTTGTTTGGGTTTGCACAAAAACTTTGATGAATCAAGATTTTGCAGTGTTTTGTAAAACATTGTTCAACCTTTAAGTCGATTTAATAATTATTTCTATATTGTTGTTGGTTTTTTGGGTTTGCACAAAAACTTTGATGAATCAAGATTTTGCAGTGTTTTGTAGAACATTGCTCAACCTTTAAGTCGATTTAATAATATAAATTAACCGTGGGTTTGTTTCCCACTAATGAATGTGTTTCCCATGTTTTTTAAGAGTAAATTAATGTTACTGTAATTCTTGATTATTTATATAGTTGGGCTTAAGACAAAGCTATGAAAGTATATAGTGATTTTTTTTCCTCCGTAGTTCGAGCGAAATATAAGATGACTTATGATATATTTTGTTTATAAATATTGGTTTTTATTTCAAGGGTAGTAGGCCAGGAAGAAAATAAGGAATCTTTCCATGCTTAGGGTTATGAATTGTACAAAAAAATCAAGCCAAGGAATACACCCTATTTTAGGGTACATGTCCATCACCATTGGTTTGGAGTAAGAGAATTGGTTGTCATCATAAATTCAAGAATTATCATTAAGTCTTTAACTGACCAAGAGCCTATGAAAGACTCTCAACTAGCTTCAATTATCTCTAGAATCTCAAATTTTAGATAGAAGCTAGCCAAAATTTTAATTTTCCATGTCTTAAGAGAGAAAAATGATAAGGAAAATAATCAAGCAAATGAGGCCTTGCAACTTTCCCAAAGGAACTTTAAATAAAATGGGGTTCTATCTCTTATGCACATTCCCTAGGTTCACCCCTCAAGATCATTTCTTTAGTGTGGCATTAGTCAATGACAAGGCAAGGTATAAGGGAAGGCATTTGTCAAGCAAGCAAGATGGTGGTCCAAGGACACATTCCATCTAGAATAGTATGAGATTAATAAAGGAAATATTTAACTTTAAATCTATACCTTCCACATTTGTTTTCTCTTGGGGATATGGAATTATTTCATTTGACGTTTGGTAGACATGAAAGCCTATGGGATGATTTATGGAGCTCAAAACTCTTTCTCCTCTTGTGTTCTAGCTCACATTTGGATGTTAAATAATGGGTCATAAGTATATAAAGAAGCAATGCATATGCCCACATAGTCCACATTTTATGCTTTGGGTAAGTGGTAGATTGTCCTAGCTTAAATTTCTCTCATATTGTATCGAGATTGTTGTCTTTAGTTCAACCCTTTTAGGTATTTTTGTCTAGTTCTAGGTAATTAGGTGATTATTTTTGTGTTCCCTGTTGGGGAAGGACATGTATGGGAAATTCTTTCTTGGCATCTCTTTTTGGTTTGACATCTTGGACTCCACAAAAATTTATTTTCTCGACATCATTGTGTAGTTATGAACTTGTAGCACCCTTTTGGTATGGTCCTCTCCTCTAGTTATTTTTTTGGCTATTTAAGTTTGGCATCTTAAATAGTGAAACTTTTGTGGTTTGTTTTTGGTTAGATAATTGGGTGAATATTTTAGTGACGCATAAATTTTTCTCCTTTAGTTTAAAATTTTTCCTCGATAAAGTTGGTTGGAGTTGGTAGTCCATTATTTCTTCTTAGCTACCATAAGAGTGTTTTTGACCTATCTCTGGAAAATTTGGCTTACCTAATCCTTTGTCATAAGTATATTTTTCCTTTATGGATTTGGAATTATATGAATCCCTGAGATCTTAGATGTATTTGTAAGATCTTAGGGGAATGAAGAGGCCTTGTAAAGAAATAAAATCTATCTTAGATCCCCTTATGTTATTCCACACAATCCAAAAAGGAAGCAAGAACAATATTATAAGATAATGTGCACTATAAGAGAATATGGGTAGAAATTTTCATAAATTGAAATGGAATTTTACAAGATAAGGTACCATGTCTAATATACAAGTGAGGAAACCATTTTAGATTTCATGACTCAACAAACTAAATGCTAAATGGAGGAGAAAGAAAATGAGGAGGATTTAGAAAAGCATCTAAAGGACCTAATAAAAGTGTTCTGTCAATTTCTCTATAAACAAATTGCATCAAAATACCTCTTAAATGCTTTGTAAGTACACACATATTTTCAATGTATTTTACAGACTCTATGCATGTGATGTTACTATCCATGTATTTATAACAAGACTAGGAAAGATAACTTTAGATGACAAGAAAAAGCACATAGTGTTGTTGAAGAAATTTTTTTATTTTTGAACCAACAAACCTTTTTTCATTCTAAATTTTCACCCTTTCTTTATCACCTTTAATAAAAACATTCTAAAATCTTGAAAAAAAGATTACTTAATTAATTCACATATAAATAAAACAATATACTATATAAATAAAACATATATACTTTAAGAGGCCTTGCAGCTTCCCCCAAGGAACTTTAAATAAAGTGGGGTTCTACCTATGCACATTCCCTAGGTTCACCCCTCAAGATCATTTCTTCGATGTGGCATTAGTCAATGACAAGACACAGTATAAGGGAAGGCATTTGTCAAGCAAGCAAGATGGTGCTGCAAGGACACATTCCATCTAGAATAATATGAGACTAATAAAGGAAATATTTAAGTTTAAATCCATACCTTCTACATTTGTTTTCTCTTGGAGATATGGGATTATTCATTTGAAGTTTGGGTAGACATGAAAGCCTATGGGATGATTTATGGAGCTCTAAACTCTTTCTCCTCTTGTGTTCTAGCTCACATTTGGATGTTAAATAGTGGGTCAAAAGTATATAAAGAAGCAATGCATATGCCCACATAATCAACATTTTATGCTTTGGGTAAGTGTTAGATTGTCCTAGCTTAAATTGCTTTCATAGTGTATTGAGATTGTTGTCTTTAGTTCAACCCTTTTAGGTATTTTTGTCTAGTGCTAGGTTATTAGTTGATTATTTTTGTGTTCCCTGTTGGGGAAGGAAATGTATGGGAATTCTTTCCTAGCCTCTCTTTTTGGTTTGACATCTTGGACTCCACCAAAATTTATTTTCTCGACATCGTTGTGTAGTTATGAACTTGTAGCACCCTTTTGGTATGGTCCTCTCCTCTAGTTATCTTTTTGGATATTTAAGTTTGACATCTTAAATAGTGGAGTTTTTGTGGTTTGTTTTTGGTTAGATAATTGGGTAAATATTTTAGTACTGCATAAATCTTTCTCTTTTAGTTTCAAATTTTTCCTCAGTAAATTTGGTTGGAATTGGTAGTCCACGGTTTCTTCTTAGCTACCATAAGAGTGTTTTTTATCCTTCTCTGAAAAATTTGGCTTACCTAATCGTTTGTAATAAGTGATTTTTCCTTTATGGGTTTCGAATTGTATGAATCCCTAAGATCTTAGATGTATTTTTAGGGTCTTAGGGGGAATGAAGAGGCCTTGTAAAGAAATAAACTCTATCTTAGATCCCCTTATGTTATTCCACACAATCCAAAAGAAAACAAAAACAATATTATAAGATAATGTGCACTATAAGAGAATATGGGTAGAATTTTTCATAAATTGAAATTGACTTTTACAAGATAAGGTACCCTATCCAATATACAAGTGAAGAAACCATTTTAGATTTCATGACTCAGCAAACTGAATGCTAAATGGAGAGAGAAAATGAGGAGGATTTTGAAAAGCATCTAAAGAACCTAGTAAAAGTGTTATGACAATTTCTCTATAAACAAATTGCATCAACAAACCTCTTAAATGTTTTGTAAATACACACATAGTTTGAATTGTATTTTACAGACTCTATGCATGCGATGTTATTATCCATGTAGTTATAACAAGTCTAGGAAAGATAGCTTTAGATGAAAAGAAAAAGCAGATAGTGTTCTTGAAGAAAACTTTTGATTTTTGGAATAACAAACCTTCTTTCATTATAAGTTTTCACCATTTTTTATCACCTTTAATAAAAACATTCTCCAATCCTAAAAAAGATTACTTAATTAATTCACGTATAAATAAAACAATATGCTATATAAATAAAACATATATAGTAAATAAAATATGGGTAAAAAAGTTTATATTAAAAAAACACATAATATTAATTGAAAAATATTAAATAGTTATTAAAATGATATTTTGAAAATTCAATGATATCTATCATATTGTTTTGTAAGATGTTACATGTCATTGTAATACATTCAAAAGAAAGGACACACTTGTTTGTGTCATAAAAGAAAATACCAAGATGTTAACTCTTTTTTTTCATTGTTATGAGGGATGAATAAAATGACTTACAAATGTGAATGTGTTACCGAACACAAGAAACTTGAAATGGAAAAGGAAATGAAACAAATTAACTAATGTAGAAGAAAACTTAGTTATAATTTTAAAAAAATATTGCTAAAACATGAATATATTGCTTAAATACTTATTTAAGAAAATACATGATTTTTGATTTCAAGAAATAGCAACAACAATGGAAAACACATCAAATAGTTTTCATTTCATAGTTGAGACAACATTAAGAATTAAAATAGAAAAGAAAACAAGAACGGAAGAATTCCAAACTTGGATATGGAGTGGTTACTGTGGCAATTTCATTAAGGTCATAGGAACATGGAAACTATGTTCATTTTGTGGTAATAGTTATTTAGAGGTATAAGAGGCATGATTTTGAATGGTATTGGGGTTATGACAACTTTGGTTAGTGTGAATAGTAGCATCAACCTACCTAAGCTTGCTAGCTCAATCTAATGTTGCTTAGATAAGCTAAGCATTGGTCTTAGATAAGGGACCACAAAAGATGTGGTAGATGGCGCTATTAGCTAGAATAAAAGTTGTCATTGAGTTAGAGGACATAGACAAGCTTGGTATTAATAATTAATATCCCTAAGTTTTTCTCAAGAGTCGTGTTAGACTTGACATCCTCATTGAAAATCTCATAGATACATCTTGATAGAAACACAAAGCCATTATTAATACTTGATAGTATATTACAAAAAGATAAGCAATATAGTTTTATACTAATACATATCCATTATTCAATAATTCATAGTTTATTACAAAAAGATAAGAAATATAGGTATATACTAGTACATATTGTTGTGAAGATTATTAAACATTGTACTATAAGAATAAGTGAGAGAAAGTTGTAGCTCCTCACCACCATTGAATATCTTAAAGTTGTTATCGCCCCATATTACATTAATTATATTACTATAAAAGTTAGCTCAAACAATTAGATATAAAATTATGTAAATATTAATAATCAAAATGAAATGGACATAACCTAGTGAATTAAAAGTGTTGGAAGCATTTATCAATAACGATGATATCAAATGGTGGCTTTTCTATACAAGAAGTGATGCTCCAACTCCACCTCCTCATTGTTTGTTTGAGGCTATGACTACCCATCCAACAACACCACTACCCATTTTAGTGCAATGTAAATAAAAGCAACTTAAAATGAATAAAAAGAATAGACTACAAAAAAAAGAGTATAAAAAATGCAATGCATGGTAATAATATTTTATATATCTATTAAACCATAATATTTATTTTACTAACTATAAATAACATTTCTTAATCACACATTATGTACTCACAATTTTTGGAGCATTCGTGAAAATAGATCTCTCAAAGGCATATGACAGAATAAGCTGGATGTATATCCATATGCTGCTTACTAACTTGGGATTTCGAGTTGAATTCATAAATTGGATCATGGGATGTTTAACAAGCGTTAGCTTTGTGGTGATTATCAATGGGGATGCTTCTACTTTTTTCCAAGGGCAAAGAGGACTGAGACAGGGGTGCCCCTTATCACCTCTCCTTTTTCTTTTGGCAGCTAAAGGCCTCAGTCAGTTAGTGCTAGAAGCCAAAAGGGAAGGGGCCATAAAAGGGTTGGAAGTAGCTATAAATCTATTTATATCTCACCTTTTATTTGTAGATGACATTTTTCTTTTCAGCAATGGAAGTAACAATGAAATAAAGGAATTCAAGAGGATCCTAGACTTATTTATGAAGGTTGCAAGAATGCAAGTGAACAGGGATAAATCTCAATTGATCTTGGAAGGTTTCAACAGACAAGAATCAAATCAAATATCAGCTGCATTTCCTTTTGAAGTTCGGAAGCTCGATGATTCCTTTAAATACCTAGGATTTTGGCTTAAACCAAACGCTTATAGGAAGCAGGATTGGCATTGGCTTATAGCAAAAACTGAAGCCATAATTACACATTAGAGCTTCAAATGGCTCTCAAGAGCTGGAAGATTGACCCTCATAAAATCTGTTATCTTGGCAATCCCAGTTTATTGGGCAATTTTGACTTGGATACCAAAAGGCATTTTGGCAGTAGATTCCTATGGGTTGGATCTAAGGAAGAAGTGTTCTCCCATGGGTGGCATGGGAGAAGGTGGCAAGGCATAAGGAATGGGGGGGTTGGGGAATCAAAGATCTCACTGCTTTTAGGCCATCGTCAGCAGCGAAATCGGGATGGAGGATTATAAAGATGGAGAACCTGTGGACGATGGTGGTCAAGAGGAAATACATCAATCCTATTCCTTTGGAAGACTGGATAAGAAGCGCCAACAAAAAGAAAGGGAATGCCTCAGTAGTGGGGAAGGCCAACATTGATGCTTTCAAGATTATAGAGAAAGGGTTGTCTTGGCAAGTAGGGAATGGGGAGCAAATCAGGATAGGGAAGGACCCGTGGGTAGGTTGTAACAAAAATTTCACTCTATCCCCGGGCCTCATAAATCAGCACGATTCCAAAGGCATTCATTTCCTCAATCAGATTGAGAAGTAAGGACAGTCCACCTTTTGGGGACAAGCCTGGCTTTCAGGGATGGACCTAGAGTTAATGCCACAGTGGCGGGAAGAATGGAATGTCTTTATCAAGGAACTTTCCAGATCAAATGTGAGGCTGAGAGAGAGGCCAGATCAGCTAGTGTGGGCTCATGCCGATTCTGGATCCTACTCTCCAAAATATGGATACAAGTTCCTCATGTCTAAGAAAGGGTGGGGGAACCCAGATTGGTGGGCCAAAATATTATGGAAGTTACAAAGCCCTGCAAAAACTAGAATTTTCTTCTAGTGCATTCTCAAGAGGAAGGTACCAACATGGGACATATTACAGGCCAGATATAAGACGAGTCCAAGGAGATGCGCTTTGTGCAAAAACGACTTAGAAACAATCCAACGCATATTCATTGAATGCCCTTCTCTAAAAAGGTGTGGATGGAGGTTGGAAGATTGTTTCAAAAGTCAGTAACCTAGGAAGGAAGTTCGGTTCTGGAAGCTTGGCAAAGTGGTGGCAATTATATCCGAAAGGAAACATGTGAAACCTTCCTCCTATCATCGCTTGGAGCATTTGGATAGCTAGGAACAACTATATATTCATGGATCAGTCTATTCCTTGTGAGGTCACTGCAGTCCAATGTGCATCAGTCTACTCTAGTATTCCCGAGCCAAATAGAGAAAACATCCCTCAACAAATAAGAGTGGAACATATTAAGGAAGGAATCCCCTGGACATATTTCGATGGGGCATCCCAAAATAATAGAGGTGGAGTGGGCTTAGTAATCTACTTAAATCATAACAGATGCCTCAAAGCCTCGGTCGGATTGGGGAATGGAACAAAAAATTTTGCGGAGCTATCAACACTCAAACTTCTTCTTTGTTGGCTTACCCATCTAGGCATTCACGGTTCAGATCTTTGGGGACTCTATGAATATCATTAAATGGTTCAATGGAGAGAGCAGATGTCAGAATTACATTTTATCACCATTATTAGAAGAGACAAAACATTTAAAGCATTTTTTTTAATTTGTTTTCTTTATGCCATATATACAGGGAACGCAATGCTGCAGCAGATCAGCTTTCTAAAGTGGGTTTGCAACAAGATATGGGCAGTTGGAGGATAGAGGACGAGGACCAGGGTGAGATCCGTGTGTCGGATCAACCACCATATACATAAACTTTGTTTTGTTGTCACACTGTCTCTTTAACAGACAACGTTTTTTATTTTCTTTTATATATGTATGCACTAAACAGTACTGTTATTTGTCTTTACTTTTCAGGCATACATTTTTGTTGTCAATGTTGTTTGGGTTGTTTTCCTCTTGGAGGAGGTCCGGGATGACACAAAAAACAGATTTGATGTTAACCTTTTGGGCACATTTTTGTTTTTGTTAAGAAACTAATCAAAGGGGTTGTTTTCCTCTTGAAAAAGAGGCTTGTACAATAGATTAGTGAAACTTTCAGGATTTCCAGATGACAGTCTATATATCATCCTGGGAACTCTATGATAAACAAATCATACAATAAAACGTATGCTTAACGCATATACTATGTAACTTTTTATTGTTATTAATAAAAAGTTCAATTTTTTCTTTGGAAAAAAATAAATAAATAAATTAAATTAAATCACAATTTTTCATTAAAAATAAACCAAAACTAATATATCATTTTCACATCTCTCTATCTTAAAAAAATAAAAACACTTATATAAACATAATTATGGTAATTGTATTAATGTAAAATAAATAAATAATATAATGCTGAAGAACATATTATAAATCAAAATATTTTTAACGAAAAAACTACATTATAAAAAAGATATATTAAAATTAAAATATATACTATAGATAAAATTAAGAAGAGATCGTTAATACACAGTTTTCTACTTTAAACAATAAAGTCTAAGATATATAGTTAATATATGTTAATTTACAAACAATAAAGTCTAAAAAAATTATATTTCGGTCCAATGATTGTCCTAAAGCCACGAAAAAACTTCATAAAGTCCAAGATTGATAGTTAATATATGTTAATTTACAACGTTTTCAACTTTAAACAATAAGTCTAAATTTTTTATATTTCAGACCAAATGATTGGTCCAGTAAACTTCATAAGAAATGAAGTACGGCAATAAAATGTTTTTTGAATAATGGGTTTAAGGATTAGCTTTTTGAAAAATATTTCTAATAATTAAAATAAAGAAAATATATATTTTTTATTTTTTAATATGGAAAACTATCATAATTTTAGTTATCAAATCACAATCAAAATTATAATGACTTATCTATTATTAAAACAAAATATGAATATTAACATATATATCCTAAGACAATTTTATGATAGCTACTAAGAGGCTTACTATGCTCAATGAGCCTAATATATATATCACATTGTATATTCACTCTCTAATACAAGAAATGTCTATAAAGTAACAATAAATTCGCTATCTTAACTAAAAATATAATAAATATATCAAATTAAGTATTTGATACTATACCAACCATTATATAATATATATTATAAATGTTTAATTAAAAAAATTATAATTTATAATTTATCAAATTATATTTAATTAAATAATAATATAATTTTAAAATTAAAATCTAAAAATAAAATAATAAGTTTATTAGAAATTGTAATTAATAAAATAAACCTTAACTAAAGTGATTAAAGTAATCATATGAACTTACTCAATAAAATCTCATGAAAATCAAATAAGATTCGAATGCATGTGGAGTTCCAAGTAACACAGAAAGGGAGACAGTAAAGGAAAGTAAGACTGTGGTTTAGACAAATATAAGGAGAAGAGGATGCTATTGGAGGGGAATCTTTGGGTTTTTGTAGTGGAAGTGCATAAAGATAGAGTGACGATCACATAGATTTGATTGTTTTTTATGTTTTTGGTAAAACATAAATTTGATTGACGATCACATAGAGTGACGATCACATAGATTTGATTGTTCAGAGTACTAAAATTTTACAGTATTGTGGTAAACTTGGTAAGATTTAGGGAATTTATTCTGTTAGGTCATTACAAGGACAATCATTTCTCGTTGTAATTCGCAAAAGCACATCATTTCATTTAGAATAACTAATTAGTAATTTGTAAGAAGCAAGATTTCACTTTTGCCAAATACCTTTGAGTTTTCGGCTATTAACTTATTTTTACGTTAAAAAACAAACTCTAAATAAAAAAAATATTAAAACATATCCAAAACAATAATGATGACATTTTTATTTTCTCAAGATAATGGCATTTCACTTAACTTAATTGACTAGACTTAAATGGCTCCGCGAAATGAACGGACTTTTGGTCCAAATATTCGAAAACTGTCTCAAGTTGAACTACTTTATTCGATTGGTAAATCACGATGTAAAATTTGTTGACTTACACAAATATTATAATGGATCAGTCATTCCGTGATCACTGTAGGTTGACTGGCTTGAGTTGGTAAGGTAGTGCAACTGACATCGCGTTATAAGGCATTCCAAAGCATGGAATTGCAGCAGAACTACTGACTGATTTCAGAATGGGGAGTGGAAATATCATGAGAGATCGACGCTTGCAGACTCTGAGTTGTTTTTTCCTCCTGCTTGTGCCGCTGCTCCGGATAAAGCCCAGCGATGGAGCAGATGCAGCTTCAGACAGCATAGTGTTAGGCGCCTCTCTGACTGGTAACCAGACCAGGATTTCTAATGGCGGTACCTTCAAATTGGGATTTTTCAATCTCAACGACAACAATGTTAAGAAATGGTATGTGGGTATTTGGTATGCTACGACATCGCCGCAAACAATCGCTTGGGTAGCCAACCGGGAGCAGCCCCTGCAGAACTCGTCTGGGGTTCTCAATCTCACAGAGAGCGGGAGTCTGGTTCTGTCCTATGGGGGATCCCTGGTCTGGTCCTCCAAGGGAAATGGAAAGAAGCCCTCTTCAGCTGTGATAATGGATACTGGTAACTTGGTAGTGCTGAGTGCCGAGAATACCTCTGAGAGCATTTGGGAGAGCTTCGACTACCCAGCAGATACATGGTTGCCAGATATGAAATTCAGTACGAGCCAGAGGCTCATGTCTTGGAATAAGCCCTGGGATCCGAGTCCAGGGCCCTTTGCTCTGGAGATGGATCCAAGCGGAGCCGACCAGTTCGTGCTGATGTGGGAGAATCAGACCAAATACTGGGACACTGGTGTCTGGAACGGGCAATATTTTTCGAAAGTTCCTGACATGACATCCAATTCTCTGCACAATTACAGTTATTTCAACAATGGTTCGTACAAGTATTTCATGTATTCGTATGTCACTCGTGGATTTCTGTCGCGCTTTGTAATGGATAAATCTGGCCAAATTCGAGTGTACATCACGACGACGGGAAACAAATGGAATCAGATCTGGCAACAGCCCCTGCAACAATGCGAGGTTTATGCCCTGTGTGGGCCTTATGGATCCTGCAACAATATCAATGTTCAGTCCTGCAACTGTGTGACGGGCTTTGTCCCCAAGGACAGCCGCGAATGGGGATCTCAGCAGTGGTCCAGCGGTTGTGTTCGCAAGACGCCATTACGATGCAGCCAGTCCAGAAACCAGAGCACCACCGATGGGTTTGTAGAACTGGGGGGAAAATCTACCCCCCCAGGCGGGGTTCCATACACAGGGCAAGGGCAAGAGCAATGCCACGAAGCCTGTAGGGCCAATTGTTCCTGCACTGCATATGCCTATGTTCTTAATGGCAATTCGCAGAGTTGTGTAATGTGGTTCGGCGAATTGCTAAATATGGACGATTCCCCCAATGGAACCTCTCTGTTTCTGCGACTAGATGCCTCTGATGTCCCCAAATCGTCCAATTCCAACAAGGCGGGAACTCTTGAAGGCGTAATAGGTGGCGTTGTGGGCGGGCTGATTGTTATTTTGGCTTTTGTGTTGCTGTTTCTCTGGTGTTGCAGGCGCTCGCCATGGAATGTAACAGAGTATACCCCAGGCACTCTGGCTGTATTCAGTTACAGAGAGCTCCAGAATGCGACGAAGAATTTTTCTGAGCGGCTGGGAGGCGGGGGTTTCGGTTCAGTCTTTAAAGGGACTCTAACAGACGGCTCTGTGGTTGCAGTTAAGAAATTGGAGGGTGTCAGCCAAGGAGAGAAGCAGTTCCGCATGGAGGTGAGCACCATTGGAACCACACAGCATGTTAATTTGGTTCGGCTTCGGGGATTTTGCACAGAGGGCTCCAGCAGACTGTTGGTCTATGAATACATGCCCAATGGCTCCCTGAACTCCTCTTTATTCCACAAGAGCGATGATCAGAGTCAAAATAAGCTGCTCGACTGGAAAACCCGCTTCGGCATCGCGGTGGGAACTGCCCGGGGAATCGATTACCTGCACGAGAAGTGCAGGGACTGCATCATCCATTGCGACATCAAGCCGGAAAACATTCTCTTGGATTCTAATTTCTGCCCCAAGGTCGCTGATTTCGGACTGGCCAAACTCCTGGGCAGAGAATTTAGTCATGCTCTGACGACCATGAGAGGAACCAGAGGCTACCTGGCCCCTGAGTGGCTCTCTGGTCTGCCCATCACTACAAAAGCCGATGTTTACAGCTTCGGCATGACATTGCTTGAAATAATTTCAGGGCGGAGAAACATGAACGGGGACCCGGAATCCGAGGAGGAGTTCTTTCCCGTATGGGCTGTAACTCGGATCAACACTGGGAACGCCATGGAGGTGCTTGACAAGAAATTGGGGAATGATGCAGACGAGGAACAGGTGAAGAGAGCTGCCATTGTAGGGGGATGGTGCATACAGGACAATGAAGATGAAAGGCCATCGATGAGTCGTGTACTGCAGATATTGGAAGGCATTGTCGAGGTGCCCCCTGTTCCCCCAGTCCCGCACTCACTACAGACCTATGCCCTGAAAGGCAAGAGTCTTGTTTTCTTCTGGGACAAGAATTCTTCTGGACACGACAACAATAACAGTGATAAGCCCTCGGCTCCTGTGTAGAACCTCAAATTATTCTCTCTTTTGCTTACATTTCCATCTAAATATTTTATCAGATTTTCATGGCCGCCGAAAGTAGTAGCGAGTTCTGCGGTTCTATTTGGTTATAGCAAGTGATTACATGACCATTTGAATATATCCGTTAGTACTGAGACATTAGCCTTTATACGAGCAGTAGGCATTTGTTGTTTAAGTGTAAGCCTAAGGCGGTGTGAAATTGGGTTTACATTAATTTCTATGGATATTACCCACAGTAATAGCTGGTTCTTACCATGCTCTGGTTGGTTTTTTGTGTTTTATTGGTTTATTATAGTTGAGTAGTCAGCTATATTAATTTGATAATAATAAAAATCAATTTATGTTTATATGTGAAATATATTAATTTCTATTGCTATTACTCACGGTAATATCTGGTTCTTACCATGCTCCTATCATGTTTTTGGTTTTGATGTTATTTTTTTATTTATGAAATTATAGTTGGGTAGTGAGCGATAGAAAAAATATTGATTCTTTTTTAATTTAGGTTAAATATTTATTATTTGATCGTGATAATAAAGAAAATGAAAAATAGAAAATGGAAAAATGTTTATATTTGGTAAGTAAAAGGAAATAGATGATAACTTGTTTTTAATAATATATTGTCTTATATTTGAAATAAGATAGAAGTACTATAAATTTATTTTTGTTTAGAATTGTTTCTCTTTTCTCCCAATTTTTGATGGCTTTTTTTTCTCAAGTCAAACATTAAGGAAATAAAATTCTAGATAGGCTCACTAATAAAGGTTGTAAATTTCTACCCTTTTTAATCAATTATACTGGGAAACTCTTCCAACTTTTCATCTTAAGGAGGATTTCTTTGAGCTAGCTTAGAAAGATTTATCATTTGCAATTGCGTGACAATGCATGAGAACATTGTGTTCGTTAGACAGTTGGCCTTGGCTCCATGGCATGGTCATCTCCAACATGGTTCACCTCACATTTAGCATTAAAATGGTGCCTTGAATGTATAATCCACCACCCTACATGTCACTTAGCATTGATTACAATATTGTGATGGAGGTTTCTAGAATCAATACACAGGTAACCATATGCTTACTCCTCAATATGCTTTCCATTTCTATTTTGGAAATTGTTCTTCAGACGTTTCCTTGGATTACCATGATTTTTGGCTTCAATATCTCCCTACTTGGGTTGGTGCTTGGGAGTCTCCCTTGGACTTTCCTCTTGCCTTCTTTCATGCTTGAATTTGGGGAGTAATACCTTGTCGTGTTCTCTAGATTGGTTTTCACTTCCCTTGAGGGTGTTCACCTCTTCTTTGGACTAAATGTCCTTCGATTGTCAACCTTCGATCACATCTGCTCCATTTGTCTTTTCCTCCCTCTCGTTGTGATGACCACCAACGAACATGATATTGGCGTGTCAAAGAAGGGCGAGACAATGTAGTGTTAATTTTTCTAAGGGCTATATTGTTCTTTGCTTTGATAATTGCATTTCTTCATTAACACATTAAGTAAACCCCATATCATCATTACATTATTCAGATTTACATCATTATTCATCAGCATATGCAACTATGTAGAAAGAACAACATCATTATCATCAATGTAGCAGAACATAAATGAACAATATAAGAAAAGCATGCACACATAGAGACACCAGGATTGGTCTGAGACCAGGGCAAAACCCACTATGGGGAAAACCCTTGCAAATTCTTCTTCTTCTTAGATTGTCATTAAATGATTCAGCAAAAGAGAGTACAATGATCCATATCTTCGTTTATGCAACTAACAAGTAAAACAACTATGACATCCATGAAATGAACCTAATCATGCTTATACTCAAAACCATGATTCTGAGGATTGTAATGTATTGTCACTGTGTGTAGTCAACTATTGAACACTGTTGTCACTGAATGGAGTCTTCGAAATACTGAAATTTCATCTTTTAGTCCAGGACACATGGAGGAGGAGTTGTGCGAGCGACTATGGTAGTCCTAGACGCTCCCTCGTGAACTGTATGCGTGCTACTGGGGAAAAATACACTCAGATTTGCCTCAAAACCCCAGACGTACCCTTCAAGCTACTATGCGAGCGACTAAGGCTGCCCAGACGCACCCTTGACCATTCTGTACATGCGTCTGGGGACCAAACTACCAAATCTGCTTCCAAAACCCTAAATGCCCCCTTCAGGCTTATGTGCGAGCGTCTGAGACATCCCAGATGCACCCTTGACCACTCTATGCATGTGTCGGGGTCGAAAATACTCAGTTATGTGTGTGCGATCAAGAAAACAAAAACCCTAGATCTGTGTGAGCTTCAACCCTATAGTTTCAAACCCTTGTGTGAACTTTCTTTATCAAACCTGTGTGAACCAAGTTAATAGAAGAGAAAAGAAGATGGCTTGATCAATGTGTCCAAATGAGCTTGAGGTCTCTCCTATTTATAGGATTCCATGAGGGTCCCATTGATGTTGAGGCCTACCTATCCAATTGTACATATGCATAGGGCCGACCTGATCCAATATACACGAGTGGGTATATAAATTCAAAAACCAACTTCTGCTTGTCCAAATGTGGTGATATTTAGGTCGATTTTGGTCCTCCCGAAAAGAGGAATCTATTATAATTATTATCTTCATCATATGAGCTATCCAAAGTGGAATTTGACCACAGTTGCATAATTTTAACACTCCCTCTCAACTAGGGAGAATTCCACCTGCTGATATTTGTTCATCGATCAATATGCCATTCAAGGGTCATCACATATCATCATTGATCATCTCAGTCATGTAGTGCTCATGTCATGACCATCTCAAGTATATCATCATCACAAATCATCAATGTACATGTTGATTTATCCCTTGCTTATTCCTGCTTATCTTTTGATTGTTCTTGATCATATGCTGAGCATTTTCGAATCTAAAAGAAGAAGAATTTATCATTGGAGGGGAGCTCAATCTACCACCCTCTATCCATCGAGCTATTATCCAAAAACTTTACCAACGGGCTACTACCCAGGGATATCGATAGGATTTGAATCTGTGATTTGTACCATCATCGGAGAGCATACCATCAAGGGGGCATATCTTAACCTGGAACCACATCAGGGAGGTCAATCTCAATCTGAAATCTCATGGGAGATCTATACATCTACAACCACATATCGAGCAATAGGATATCCAAACACATAGGGGAGCACATCTCGACCTTGGGATCACATCCAGGAGCTCAATCTGAACCTCGAACCGCATAGGGTTATCTCAACCCATCCTATTTCCTATTGATCTTCCCATCAATGACCCTGAATAGTCATGTGGTAGGACACCTACATCATAATCGACTTGGGTTGTACACCCCAAGTACACTCTCAACCCATTGGCCAAGCAGGGAGCAGTATTCCCAACAAGCCCTTCTTATGGGTATGATGCCATCTAAGGTATACTCTGCAAAGACCAAATAGGGGAGCAACATTCTTCGACCCTATGAAGATAGGGGAGCATCATCTCTACCCTATGGACAACAGATAGGGGTCATACCCTATTTTCCATAGTTCCCTCAACCCCAGGAGCCCTCTATCTCAATTCCTTACCTTAGGAGCTTAGATAGGGAGGAAGAGTTGGCTCGGTGTCCTCGATTAACACTACTCTCATCATACCCAAATCTGGTATCTTCTTGTCTAAATAGCAGTTGTTTCTTGTTCATATAGGAAATCAAATAAAATATCATGTTAGATCATAAATAATCATAAAAATCACAAAGGATACCATATTGATCCTCCCTCTCAAGGAGGTGCCAACCACAAGCCTAAGCTTGTCTCGTACAACTGCACAGTCTCAATATATGAGAGTATCTTGGTCCCAGCTATATATATGGTATTTTCTGCCAATCAAATCCCACTCTTTGTCATCACAATGTCCATGTCATATCCAGATCATGCTCAGACAACTCTCTAAGGAGCTTCTTCATCCTGCCTTACAGCTAGCCATGCTAACAACATCGTACTCATCCTCGGTCGTGTTATGGACCTCTCATCCTAGATATCATGGCAGATCTCATACTAAAGCAACATCCAAATGTGCTCTTGAACAATAATCTCAAATATCAACAATACGTCCATGCGGTCACATATCATATCAAGAATATCTTAGATCAAGAATTGATCATCTTATGCATATATCTCAAAGGATGCTCGGTGGGAACTCAATGTGAATGAAGCAACACAATCATGAACTCATT
>APFE031749174.1:0-12112 GCA_000404065.3 Pinus taeda
TTATAACAAGGAACAACAATCTAAATAAGACAATGATAGCCATCAACAACTATCACACACCATATATGATCTGCACCATCAACATCAATATCAACAACCTGTATATATCCATCATCAAAAGAGTCACCTGAATCAAAACAACTATGTGGATCAAGCAATATAAGTATCTTCATGTACCAAGATCTTCTAACATAATGCCAACAATGCATTATTAGAAGCATATGATCCCCCTGAACTTGTGCCAACCGTTCACTATCAGATTCAATCATTTCATTTTTGTTAGTAAGAATCATCAAGGCATCATCATCAACCAGTTATTCATTAACTTATTAACAACTTATGAGGCCAAAAACACTTCCACATATCATTAGTAGACTATAACCATCATCAATCAGAACAAAACATATAATTGATAATTGACTGAACCATATTAGACCCCTTTTCTTTAGTCTGTTCCTCTACTTTTTCTTCAAAACACTATATACATGACTGTGTAGCTCTAACTCACGTATATACGCAAATTCTCTTCATAAGAACTGCATATGAGAATCAGAATACTGAAGTTTTACACTTTCAGCTCCTCCTAGGTCTGTTATGTCTGTAAACTAAGCCATGCCACATCTTTCTAAGAACAATTCTTGCTTCTTCAATACCTTTGATTGTGATGATGTTTGCTCCTTTTGGTATGGTGGTCGTAATTTTCTCCTGCATTCCTTTGCTCCATGTCCAAACTTGTTACACACATAGCATTTTACATGTTTCATATTCCTTCTATCGCAATCAATAGCTTTGTGACCAAACATGTTGCAAGCAAAAAAATATCCCTTAAAGTACCTTGAAACCAATGATGTTTCTATGTGATGGTCTTGAACCATTCTACCTCTGCATCTGGCTGCAACATGTCCAAAATTATGACATATAAAGCATTCAACATTATTTTTCGGAGAAAAGAAATAATTATCCCTTCCATAGTTAGGTGGAAATGTTTTTCTTTGAAGTCTTTCTTTCCTTGGTTGTTGATGGGGTTGACCTCTTATCTCCTTGTTGAGAATTTCATAATTTTCATTGGAGTTCCTTACCTCATCTTGTGAGCTAGATTCACCTTCATGAAAACTGAGACAAGTCTTTATAATAGGCGAACGCTGAACTTTGATGACTTCATCTAACGTTTTTGATCCTTTAGAAAATCTAAGATTCAGAGTCTTTGTCTTCTCAACTTCTTTTCTTAGACCTACTACTTCACATTCTAACACTTCATTGTGTTTGTCCTTTTCAGTGAGTTGATGTGTCACTGTGTTTATGACTGTATCCTTTTCTGCCAAACTGATTTTGAGTTGACTGATTTCTTTAAGGAAATCTTCCTTTTCTAGGGAATCATTTTCATATGCCATGAGTAGTTAAATTTCTTGATTATCTTCATCACTATTGGACAATCCATCACTATCATTATGAGTATAATAACTTCTATTACCTTCTGCAGACATCTTTCCTTTGACATGGGGGCATTTAGCAGTGTAATGACCAACTCTACCAAAAGTAATGCATTTGAATGGTAGCTTACCTCTAAATATTTCGGAACCTCGTTGAAGCTTCTTGACAAAATTTACCTCATCTTCTTCTTCTAAAATATGTCTTGATGCATTATGCTCTTCCTTTTCTTTTCCCTTTGTTGATGCTTTAAAAACGACTTCTCTCATATCTGATGGACCTCCTTTTCTCATTTCTCCCCTGAACAATTTGCTTTTCTCCACAACAGACAAATCCATGAAGCCATTGGTATAACTCAGGAAGCCATCCACTCCATTAATCAAAAATCCCTTAAGTGTACCGTCCTCAAGATTGATCTTGCAAAAACTTTTGATTGTGTATCATGGATTTTCATTAAAATGACTGTCATTCATCTCGGCTTCCCCTATGAGTACATAAATTGGATCTTTTGCTGCATCAACTCTATCACCTACAGTATCCTCATAAATGGCTCTACTACACCCTTCTTTCATGTTGATCGTGGCTTGAGACAGGGATGTCCACTATCCCCTCTGCTTTTCCTATTGATAATGGAGGACCTTAGTAGACTCATTGCCTTGGCAAAGAGGGAAGGTAGATTACAAGGCCTCAAAATTTCTGACCTATTCTACCTCACCCACCTGCTATTTGTGGATAATATTTTGATTTTCTTAAATGGCAACACTAGTGACCTGGACACCTTCCACGAGATCCTCAAGCTTTTTGAAGTAGCCACTGGTATGTCTGTCAACCACTCCAAGTCCACCATCACTACATCTGGTCTTAATCCTACTAAATCCAGATCTGTAACCCATAATTTTCTTTTCATCCCACATTGTCTCTTAGAGGTCTCAAATATCTGGGCTTCCGGATCAAGCCAAACTACTACCGCATTGTTGAATGGACTTGGTTAGTTGTCAAACTGGAAAAAAGACTAAATAGCTAGAATCATAGACTACTCTACAAAGCTGGGAGGCTAGTCCCAATTAAATCAGTTTTGGAAGCCACCCAAGTCTACTAGATGTCGCTTGCATGGATACCTCGGGGAATCCCCAGTTGCATCAACAATGGTCACTCTGTGAGAATCAGTATCAATCCTTGGATTGCGGGGGGGGGAATCTGTATCATTTACCTCTGGATCTTATAGCCTTCCTACAACACAAAGAGGTCACGACCATTACCCACATTGCCACCCAAAACCTTCGGTTTTATCTAGGACATCAATGGAAATCAGCTCATGATCTCAACATCCCTTAGCAATGGCAACACACTTGGTCTATGTATACAAGGGCACTTCAGGAGGCACACATCATACTAAATCAATAACTTGACACCCTCATCTGGACTCCAGTTGCACATGGGAAATATAGTCCAAAGCTTGGATACGTTCACCTGATGGAAGCCCGGAAACCCTTACAACTACAGAACTGGTGGCAGAACCTATGGAAATTAAAAGCTTCCCCTCAATCAAGGCTTTTCATGTGGTTGATACTTAATAACAAGACCCCCATCGGCAAGGCACTCATGCACAAAGTGATTTATGGTCTGAGAAGATGTGTTTTATGCCAGCAAGCTTCTGAATCCAATGAACACTTATTCCTATTTTGTTCACTTGTCACACACTTCTGGCAAGATATCACACAACAACTTAGAATCAGGAATACATGGGAAGGGGCATCTCTTATTCAAGCCTGGCATTGTTGGACAACAACTCACCCTAAACATAATGAACAGTGCCTACCTCTCATTATTTGCTGGACTATTTGGCTTGGAAGGAATCACTGCATCTTCAAGAACTAGCCTGTAAATTGGCAGCTGCTCACAGTACAAGAAATTTCTGCTTACAATGATGTCCCTGAGGATCTACCTACTCGATCCCGCATTATTACTAGACCGGGAAACATTGATAAAACTAGGCCATGGGCCTACTTTGACAGGGATGCACAGATACATGGTTGTGGAGGGGGATTTTTCTTATACCTTTCCGAACCACACTTCTACAAAGTCAAACTAGGCCTGGGAGATGGAACCAACAACTATGTTGAGCTCTTAACCCTTAAAAATTTGTTGCATTTCACCCTTGTGCATTATTGCATCTCTGTTTAGATTTTTGGCTATTCACAAATTATCATTAACTGGTTCAATGATATAAATCAATGTCATGCCATTTCCCTTCAAAATATTTTATCTGATGTGAAAAATCTCGAAACAGGATTTAATCTGATCACATGTCAACACATTCATAGGGAAAACAATGAATATGCTGACAGGATGTCCAAGGAGGGCTCATTATTGCCCAGAGGCTTATGGATAATCAGTGAACAAGTGGACACAAAAATATATCAATACCACCATAGGCCGTACATAGACCGAGAATGTCACAGGGTGGATTGGCCATAGGAATATGGCTACTTTTTTGTTTTGTTTATATGCAGACTATATATTGAACACTATTGTATATTTATTTTTTGCTTTTTGATATTAGCCACAACACAGACAGTCTTTATATTGGCAAGATGGCCACTAGGTCATGATATTTGCACTATGCAAAATATGTATATAGCTCATATCTGAATCAGTTTTTTGATAACGCATATGCCTACAGGCATCTACTACATGTAATTTTTTCACATTAATGTAAAGATTACGATTTTTCTCTTCGGAAAAAAATGATTAAAGATATAAATATCTTTCTTCATTTTTTATGAGATTATTTTATTTTAAATATTAATAAAGCATAAACATAATTTGGATGATGAAGAAAAAATAATGTGTCCTAATTACTTGATCATTATTTTAACTACTAAAAATAATTCCAATTGACAAGCAAATTAAAAATACATGATATAATAGATACACTAAATAAATTTATTAATTATTATATTACCTATGTTATATTAAGATATTAATAATAAATATAATTAAAAAAATTAATTTCTTATTAGAAAAGGAAACTTATTTATAAAAGAATTAATTACCTAAGTAGTTGCATTATTTATTCTAAAATAATTTCCCATAGAATTTTGATAAATAAATAATATGAATACATAATGTGTCTACAATTCTTATTATTATTTTAAATGGAATTTTTATTACCTCAAAACATCAACTTACAAAACGAGAGATCACTATTTAAACTCAGTAACTAAAACTGTTGATCATTGAAAATGTATAGGTTTACCAAAATGCAAATACCCATTACTACTAAATACATAATTGCTAAAATAAAATATTCTACCAAAAGTAAAAGGCATAAGCCAAGAGGCTAAATGAAACATCAAGTATCTGATGAAGTGACTGGGTTAGATCTTGGGATCATGTACCTACTGAGGTATCTGGTGAAGTGACTGGGGTTAGATCTTGGGTTTGTGTACCTATTGGGGTCAAAGACTTTAGGACACACTAAAGATGACCCCCTATGTGGGGTAAATGATCATCTCGAATGATGAGACAAGAGCGCTAGTGGTGTTGGGCTTATTGGATTTCATTAAGAAAGGAGAAGATATTGTTGTGGTGCCCATGCTTTTCCTTCAAGATCTTGCCCAGGAGTGTCTTCATTTTCCAATGAAGTGTAATGGAATTAAGATATTGGCTCCGTCATCCCATGGTATAGCCAGGATCAAGAACCCAATCAGCTAGTTCAGAGTGGATTTTAGAATTAGAGTATGCTTGGTGATCATTAGTAGTCAAGGCTTCTAGTTGGCGAATTTCTTCTTGGATCTCCAAAGGAGTTGAAGAATGAAATATGGGCGTAGCATTTTGAGTTGAGGATTGAACCCACAACCAACGTTGAGGGTCTTGGCATCCATACCCCCCATGACAACATATTTGTTAGTAGGGGATGCTATTTCGATATGCAAATGGCCAGATTAAGGACAACCTCTAGTAGATAGAGAGACTAATAAAATAGGATTCATAGTAGTTTGTGTAACACAAAACTGCCAAGAAAGACTATAACATAATCTAGCAGGTTCTAATAGATGATAAACTTATAGGGAAGAGCTTCAGGCAGGGTGTGAGAACTATAGGAATCTAGTCATTCCAATAACAATACACACCACTAAGACACTATAAATTATGAACTAGAGTTCACCATGCAAAGTAGTCTTAACAACTACTTGGAAATAATTAATTAATTCATTTTGAACTAATTATTTGGATAAATTCAAGTTAGAAGTCTTTCTAAAGTCATGCAATAGTTATCCGTTAAATTAAGGAGATAATATTGAGTTGTAATTAGTTAACTCAGTTTACTGAGTTAAGTTCAGTTAAATTAGTTCCAAACTGTTTGAGGAACTAATAGAGAGTTAACAGTTAGTTGATGCATGCATGCACTCAACTAGTGTACTCTAGTTAATTGAAGATTCCATCATCAAAAACTCATGCATGTCTATTTTGAGAAAGACCTAGTTGAGATTAAAGACAAGGACAATGTACTATCAGTTGCATGTGTTTTCTTATAAAGAAAACTCATGCATGTAGTGAAGGAATTATTCCTTGAGGATTGCGTAGTTCTGACAGTGTGTGAGATTAGAGTGTTCCACTTGGTTGAAGGTGAATCATCCTAGAGGAATAGCACAAAGAAATAGGAGCTTGGAGGGTAGAGAGGAAGGCTTGAGGGAAGCCTGGATTGCCTATGAGCATCTGTGAGGATTGTATTGAGAGCTGGCTAGCTATGAGGGCTAAGGATTTATATAATTCCTATGTATTTCCACCTTGTATGATAATACAGATAGTGGTGTTTTTAGCTGAGGCTTTCCCCAAAGTATTTTCATGTGTATTGTGCCATTGGTTCTTCTTCTCCTGGTTATATTGTTCAACTTGATCTTTAAGCTTCCACAAAACTAATAGTAGAACTAGGTTATGGTATTCTGCTTTGATTTATATTGCATTATCGGGTTAACCTACCATAGCAGATTTTCCACATGGTATCAGAGCGAGATTTATAGAAATTATTCTGCACTATATCAGAGCAGTGAACAGTACACTGAGAAGAGAATTCGAAGTTTGAAGTTCAGGGTTGTAGGTACAAATCGAATTCATATCATACTTCAAGGTCGGCCAATGGCATTCTATGGTTTGAGACTCGAGTATGCTTTGGAAGATAACTCAAATTACATAGCATGGAAAGATAGAATGGAGGCTGTATTAGAAGACAATGTCTTAAAGGAATTCAATGATCAAGAAATCCAAAAGCCAACTTCAACTAATGCACAAGAGTTGGCTGAGTGGAAGAAGTGGGTGGCGAAGGTGAGACGGATCATCCTTGAGGGAGTTCGAGACCATATTATCTCGAGTCTTCATGGGAAGGATACTCCATTTTCAATGTGGAAGACATTGAAGGACCTCTACAAGAACAATAGTGACCAGAGGAAATTGGTGCTCAACGATAAGCTTTGAAGAATCAAGATGGAGAAGAGAAATATTATTTCCACATATCTGAACAAGCTCACCACCTGCAAAGATGAGCTTAGCAGTGTGGGAATAACTACTACCAATGATGATATGGTGAGCCTCGCTCTCCTTGGCCTTCCAAAGAGTTGGAATAGCTACCAGGACTTTGTGAATGGAAGGGAGAAACTGACAGATTGGGAACGACTGTGGTTAGATCTTATGCAGAAGGAGATCAGGAGGAGCACACGAGATGGCTCTTCATCCAAGGATGATGATGAAGAAAACCCGACCTTAGTAAGTAAGGCAAGGAAAGGGAAGGGGAAGGCTTTCCATTCTAAATCAAATTCTTCTCATAGAGGGAAGAAGGGTGACAAGTCTAAACTGAGTTGCTTTAATTGTCACGAGATGGGAGGATTAGAAGGTGAGGAATTAGCCTCTCAGTTCGAAATGAACTTTACCCTCATCGCATGCATGGTTTCATCGATGATGGTTTGTGTCTGGTATCTTAACAATGAAGCCTCATTCCACATCATAGGTGATAAAAGTTTATTCAGTGCCTTGGAGGAGAAATACCTAAAGATGCACATAGAGATGGGTGACAATGGAAGTTATAGTGTTTCAGGAGTGGGCACGGTTGCTTTTCAGAAGGAGAATGGAGCTCCTCTCACCTTGATAGATGTGAAGTATGTGCCTGGATTGAAGAAGAACTTGGTATCAGTCATGATGTTGGGGGACAAAGGCTACAATGTTGTCTTTAGTAAAGGAAAGGTGTTCCTAAGACACATAGCCATAGGTTAGACCAAGAGGATAGGGATTTGGGTGAAAAATCTCTATAAACTAGAGGTAGATGATTGTGCAACATTGAGTACTGTTAGCTTCCTATACCAATAGGTTTCATTTTTCATGATTGACTGGAGAAGTGCCAAATATGTTCATCCTTTTCATGCTGCAAAGGTTCCATATTTTGTAGAATTTTACTATGTATAGGTGGTTGACTCTTGCCACAGTTGATGAATAGCCAGACAGTCTAATCCTGTCTAGATCATGTTTGAATTTAATTGTCTTAGAATAGAGAATGAAGGTCTGTACAAATAGCTCAAGCTTAGCAGACAAGTAGATAGGTAGAGAAGAAAAAGAGCTCAACTGTTTAATCTGAGCCCTTGGAAGAAATAAGTGCAGACTTAGGTAGACTTGCCATGAAAAGAAAAGAAAAGTTGAAAAGGGTTTGCCAGTCTAAGTGCACCCAAATAAAAGAAGAAAAAATGTTAGGAACAGTAGGCTGGGTAGGTAGATTGTTGTTGCAGAATGAGGCTTGTGATGGATTATGTTTCTCAAAATGTGTGTTAGCTTACACTTCTATCACAAAGTACTATGGCAGACATTACTCTTGGAGCAACTCAAGCGAGGCAGATTTCATGACAAAATCCCCTTCATCTCCTCCCCAAATCATTTACTAATTTCCCCCAGTGATATTAAGATCTGCTCAATATCACTAAGCCACCCATTCCATTTCGTCGATTGCCTGCGTAAAATCCCAAATTTTGCTTAGGAATGTGGCCGTCTTTCTTGTATAAACAACTTTTTCTCCTTTTTGCCTAAGTTTTTTAACATCATAGCTTAGCGCTTTCCATTTTTCGAAAATCCATACTAACTTTTAACTTTATTATATAAATCTCGCTTTATTACCCAATCCCGTATTATGTATAAGAAGCCCCAATATCTAATATATCCCCACCCTGGTTGAAATATAACCATAAACATGTTTTGTCAGGAATTAATAAGTTTACTTGAAACTTATTAAGAACCCCCTCCCTGCAACCATAGGAATTAATCAACATCTGGTCGATTAATAACCAAAAACCCCGGGCTCTTAACTCATAAAACCGCGCCCATTTGACCTTCTGCGATGTGATCTAATCACAATCGCAAATCGCACTTTCACCCTGCCGCCTCCGTTTTCCCCTTTTTAAACTTTCACAATGCGATTCCGTAATCACATATTGCATTATCCCATGTATAAACCTTTGCCCTTTACCTTCTGCTCTGTGATTCTGTGATGCGATCTGATCATAAATCGCAAATCGCAAATTGCATACATATAACGACTCCAAACCGCTTGTCTACCGCCGAAGCGATATTGCGATCTCTCCTCAGCCGTTTGATCTACCTTTATGTAATCCAACGGCCCTCATTCATCTATTTCATCCAACAGTGATCGCTCCCGATCAAATCGAAAATTGCCACAAAAACTTCTTTTTGTCAATAAAAGGATGAAAAGGTCATTTTGTTATGTTTTTCTTAACGCCTCCATGTGCTCCAGGTGTAAAAGGGACCAAGGTCACATTTCCAGTGTTTTCACCGCCTCCAGACTGAGGAAGGCTCCAGCAATGAGCTTGCGGAGTCTTCCGACCCACCATTTTTTAGTTCTCTCCCTTGTTTAACATAGTTTAAAGCAAACAAAGGGATTTCCAAAGCTTCCAGAAGAGAGAAACCAACATATACAAAGATATTTTGCGCTAAACACATGACAGATATGAACAAAGAAAACAAGGTACGCAACAAGTCAAAGAGTATCAGATCAAGCTTTAAAGAGTATCGGTGGAGAAATAAAGGTAGATCAAATAAGTATTAAAGAGTATCAGAGCCGACTAAGAAGAGCAGATCAGAGTTAAAGCGCAGTAAAGACTATTAGATGCGCATAGTTATTGCAGAAGACACCTATGGGCCGAAACCGAAGAGCCAGATTCTAGCATAGCCTAAGTTGGATGTTTCTACGTTGCTTGTAAAATACTTTAGGTTAAACTTAGATATTATCTCAGAGCTTTTATGAGATACCTGTTGTACATATTTTGTTGTATAAATACCCCCTTCCTTAGAGTTTTGAACAGGTTGGGTATGTGTAGATTTCACTAGACCTTGTTGTAACTCTGAACTTTGGAATAAGAAGTTGTTGGGATCAAAATGTTGTCTGGCCTTCTGGTTGAGGAATCGAAGCAGTGGACCTGTCACGGAATTCTTGAATCAACCTCCAGATCAATAAGTCCCTTATATCTTGTGTTTTATATTTTCCATGTTATTATATCACCTGTGTTTAATGATCTGAATAGCAAAGAAAAAGAATAATTTAGAATTTGCTTGACTGCACTCTGTCTTCAATCTTTGTTATTTTCTATGTTTTCTCCAGAATTAGCATAAGCAGTGAATTCTTAATTGCTCCTGTTTCCCTTGATTCTTTCATGTTGATTATTTGATAAAGAATTCTTAATTTCTCTTTGTCGGTAAGCTTTCACTTTCCCTCTTTCAATATGATGAAGGATTCTTAACTGCCCTTCACCCATTTGAGTGTCTGCTCTATCTGATTCCATCCTTTAATTGTTCCATGGTTTGACTACCTTGTTCTGTGATGCCATCCTCTATTAGAAACCAAATCCAAAAAACCTGTTTCTTTTGACTCCATCATGCCCAATGGACTAAACTCTTCAGTTTTACCTCTCTGTCCTATCGAATCTCACCACCCAAACTCAAAACAAAACCCTTTAACTTCACAGCTAGCCTAAAACCCTCATAAACAAACCCAAATCCTAAAGAGAGAGCCCTCTCTCGATGTAGATTGGCTAGAATCTGCGTCTAAAAGACGGTTTGTGGTTACCTCGGCCGTATTCCATTTCTCACAACTTTTGGGAACAACCTGAGTGATAACATCATTGGCGACTCCACTGGGGAACTGAATGAATTTATGTTACTACTATCTAATCTCTAAAGCTACAGATGGAGCCTAAAGTTAGCCAGGCAACCTTTGAAACTGTCTTTGTTGTGCAATCACAAGAGTAAATAAAAGCTACTTCAGTCCAACTCCAGTTTAGCTTTAGATTCTAAACAACGGTCTCAAAGATTTGTTTGGCCATCCTTGTTTCAAAACCTACCTGAAGGAAAGCCCAATTCCTCTTACATTTTAGGATCTTCCTTCAAATATATTGTCAAAACTTGTGTTCCCCAAATATTCCCAGAAAATAACCAAAATATACTTTAGAAGCTGGCTCCAAAGAAGAAAACTCAGTACACAAGGTCAAATCTAGACCCAAATCCTCCAGCTATTTTTGAAAATCCAAATCCGATTGCTAAGAGCCTTAGGAAACCAGAAAATCAAGAGAGTTCTACTGATTCAAATCTTGAAACACCCCAGCAGAAACCCATTCAAATTAAGCCTACTACAACAAAATATCAAGCCCTTCTTCCTATTGTTGTAGCTTTTTCTAGTTCACCTTTATCACTCCAAAATCTCTTTTCCACCCCTCCATCCACAACACTTATCCCAGCTGATATCCCTGTGCTTCCAGTTGTCCACTTTTCCCTGCTAATATGACAAATAGATATGTTCCTCTACAGTTTCCTGCCAATCCAGGGGCTATGCCATAGGATTACCAGGGAAAAATTACCTATTTTGATGGTACTCACACTTACATTGCTCAACAACATACCAAGAGGATGACAGACTATTTTGAAAACTATGAGATTGATGATGATGATGTCAGGATGAAAATTTTTGTCCAGAGCTTAACTGGTGATGTAAGGACATGGTTTAGGTCACTCCCTACAAACACAATAGCTAATCCAGATTCCCTTTATCAGACTTTTCTAAATATGTGGGAAAAGAAAAAAGACCCTTTACACATCTTAACAGAATATGAGAGCTTGAAGAGAGGCCCACAGGAGAGTGTCCAAGATTATTGTGCCAGATTCAAGAATACCTACCTTGCTATTCCAATAAATCTTAGACCACCACCAGACTTAGCATTGATCAAATTCCCTGATGGATTTGACTCATACATAGCTTACCAGCTCAGGGTGAGAGCTCCTCCTAGCCTTGAAGATATGCAGAGCATAGCTGTGAGTGTTGAAGCCAATCTGATTTCTAAACAAAATCAAGCTAGGACTGAAAGAAGAACAACTTTCAAAGAAGAACCCTCTGCCTTTGAACAGAAACTTGATGCAATCATTAAAGGCATGGACAGGCTGGGAGATAGAGTGGAAACTATTGAGAGGAAATCTTCATGGGAAAGCCAACCAAACAACAATGCAAGAAATCCAAACTTTAGAAAAAATCAAAACCCCAATGTAGGAAAAGTTGGTCCAAACCAAAACATAAGGCCCCCCTTCCAAGAAAACTATGCAGAAGCTTCCACATCTAGTGAACCAACAGAGGACCCCCACA
>APFE031749174.1:47727-96379 GCA_000404065.3 Pinus taeda
TCATCTTCTCTTCTACCGTTTCGGTTTTCAGCCATGGCTTCAGATGGAGCGTTCTCTAACTCTTCTTCTGTTATAGGATCTTCGTATATCTCAGGAGGTTCACCTATAGGTTCTTCTCGTTCACTGTCACCAGAGAAGAGAGAAGGTTGACTCAGTGATGTGGTGGGGGTGTTGGGTAAGAATTTGTCGGTTTTATCTCTGTTCCTACGAGGCATGAAATGGAAAGACTTTTTCTTGCTTTTTGTATTTTTTTTCTTGTACCTACAAAACTAAAATAGATTGAACTGCAACTAATGATCTTACTGAAATGAAAATGCGGAATTGAAATGAAAGCAGGAAAGGACTAATCTATTTTGCTCAAATGAAATTGCAGGAATGGAATGCTAAGCTACGCTTGCAGAATTGAAATTACGGAATTGAAATGCTAATCTATGAAAGCAGGAAATGTCTACTTTACTTTTGCGGGAAAGAAATTGCAGAAAGGAAATGAAATAAACTACTTAGCAGAAGGTTGTGGGAGAAAATAGAAGAAAAGCAACAATCACCAATACTCTGACGCTTCCCCAGCAACAGCGCCAAAAAGATGGTGGGCCCCAGTATTGTAGCAATAATGCTACAACTCCTGGGACTCCCTTCTTTAATTTTATCAACCCGGTAGTTCGTAACAAACTTGGAAGCGACGTTGCTGTATGCACAAGTACCAGCTCTTGCCGCAGCTGTCACTTGGTCAGCTGGCACAAGTCCGCTAGGAGCTTAAGCCAACTTCTATGAGCTCTTAGAAGAAGCTTTTTAACTGATGGATGAAAGCTAACTCAAAGGAAGCTGATCTATTTGCGGAAAGAAACTGAAAAGCGGAAAGGAAATGCAAACCCTAGCAAACCCTAATTTTACAAACTAGCCCTACTGAAACGAAAAAGAGGATGCAAGCTACTGAAAGAGATGCCATTGACTTCTAGGAAGGTAAAATGCATGTGTCTAAGTTATCACTATCTAAAGAAAACATCTTTTTGTATTTTTGAATAAGTTGTCAGAATTATCATGCATGTGCTTTTAACTAGCTTTTGACTGTGCAGAGGTGGATTGGCGAGAGGAAATGCTTGAAAAAAGTTGGGAAGGTTCAAAGAGGGTCTAAGGAGTCCCTAACACCCTTCCTGAGAGTTTCACAAATTTTGGCTATCAAGAAACCTCATTTGTGAGCTTCTACAGGAAGTATGCAGGGGTTCTACAGGATGTTCAGGAATTTCTACAGGATGTTCAGAAATTTCTACAGGATGTTTAAAAATTGGATTATAGAGGATGGGTGAGTGAGGGAAGATGCATGAATGGATATTGAGGTAGGATAGGGATCTGAAGTGGCCTAGGGACTGGTGGATGGAGTGGTGAGAAGGTGTAGAAGGCTGAATTGGCTCAAAGAAGGCTGAAACAATGATTGCACAAAAAGGTAGGGTTACATGGACAAGAGGATAGCTGTGAGACGAGGAACCTAGCTAGGAGATGGAATAGATGGCTCTGATGAAGCTTAGGTGGATGAAAGAGTGGTAGAGATGCTCTGCACTGTGTACATTCAACTAAATCAACAAAGTCTTGCAAGTAACCAAAGTCCTAGCTAATCTAATCTAGCTAACAATAAAGTGAACGAACAGCAGCTTTATTTGAAGGAGAACCATATATATCAACTATACAATGAGACATTTCAGAGATTTGAACACATAACCAAATTCTGCAAATGGAAACAATACACTAAGGATTGCATGGTAAAGCAAACTAGTGTTTTTGTTTGGGACAGCACGATTACTTAAATTCTTGCCCCTAATCCAATAAGGAAGAGGTGAAACCGAAAGTGTTGTTAACCCTTTTCTGGAGCTTTTTTCCCTGTGATTATCCTACCAACTCAATCTAATCATAAAAATCATTTTTAATCATCAAAAGCAATCTAATAACAAAGAAAGATTTAAATCTAAATAGAAGATTTTATTATAAGAATGCAGCAAAGACACATAAAAGTGAACAAAGGAGGTACTGGGCACTTGAGATGGGCCCAACCCCAAGAGCTACAACCTCCTAATAGAGATTAGAGCTGGTGCAAAGCTGGATTCATCTTTATTGATCAAAAGAATAGTTACATTCCAAAAACTGTCCACAAGGAAAACTTGAAAATGTGTTGAAATGCAGAGCTAAACTATTGCCTAAAAAAATGACTAAAATCGAAGTACAAACTAGCTAACTTCTGCCTACAAAGTGACTAACTACTGGCTAACCAAAATGAGGCCATAAGCCTTCTTATTTATACAAATTGAGGACTGCAACAATCCTCCTAAACTTTAGGAACTCGGCTGCCAAAACTTGTAGTTAACAACATTTTACTAGCACTTGCTCAGTTGCCCTTGTGATAATTGATTTGGTGGCCCTTGAACTCCGAGATGATGGTGGAGAATTCAAGGTAAGGGACCGTAAATGAAGGGGACACCTTCCTACAAATCCTCTCTCTTGTTCTCCCATGAATTTGGCTGCCAAGTGCTCATTAAAACCTTTGATTTTGTCTCCAAATTGACCAAAAAGACTACACAAAGCACACATTAGACTTGTTGGCATAATGACTAATCCAATTCACTCTATTAGCATAAATATAATAAAAAAATGCAATAAACTAATAACAATGGTGAATTAAGTCGAATTAGGAGGTTGAATGAGCCCATATAATTATCCATTTTTGGGGCTCATCAATGGTCATGTAAAAATACATGTCTCTTTCAGATGGATGGTTGTGACCATACCATGAGTTGTTATATGTGATCCTTCTCATTATTGGATGGCTGCAACCATACTTTGGTTTCGTTATGATCCTTTCTGCTAGATGGTTGTGCCCATGCTTTGGATCCATTTACATGATCATTTTCTGGATGGTTGTGTCCATACCATGATTCATGTATTATTATTCAGATTTTTCAATGTTGTATATGTATATATGCTTGCTTGCAGGTTTTCTGATGATGGACTTTGGTTCCCTGCTTCCACTTATAAAGCATTTCACCCCTCACTCTAGCTCGGCCTTCACTCTTTAGGGAGCATCTGTTACACAGCGTTTTGTCACTGTCCCTGTACTCCCCATCTACGATCTTGAAGGACCTCTACAGTGTACCCGACATGCTTTCCTATCATGAAGAAACTCCATTGTGTCCCTCTTCATGAGAAGAAAAATTCCCTTTTGCATCATTTCCCAAAAATCTTTTGTTTATCACAACTTACAAGACCGATGCTAATGACCCATGTCCTCCTCGTGTTGATATACAGGGATTACAATTGTCCCTACTATGGATCGGATCGACTGAGCCCTTTCTCAATCGCATCGATCCTCTTTTGGAAGTTTTTTTATATATGGAGCTGAAGCTTCCAACGCTAGAAGCTTAGTAATGGAATTCTGGTAAAGGGTTAGGCCTGATGGAATCGAGGAGGTCAGTTTGGGCTCCTTTCCCCTATTAGGATGGAACTAATCCAAGATATAAGTCCTTCTCCCATGAGAAGGGGAACCATATCCTCTCCATCCAAGCTATATAAACCTCTCTTCTTCCCAAGCACAAGTTAGTCCTAATTAAGTTCTGGTTGAAGTTTTGATTTTAGAGTAATCAACAAGTTACCCATTGTTTGTAGCTCTCTAGTTTGTGTTGAAGGGAGAATTGAGAGTTTGGTTTGGTGTGAAGACTAAAGGGAAGAACCTTGAGACTACCTTTGTTGGGGCTATCCATGAGATGCTAGCAAAAGTGTGTGGGAACTAGGATATGTCGGAGGATAACAGAAACGTCAAGACATCAGTTGTAACCTCTTCTTGAACTAATATAGATGCGCCTATCGATTGATTTCCTACATGAAATTCCATCTCACATATTTATGGCTTAATGCTTCTTGACTTATTAAGTAGGTTGAATGTAATTTGTATGTTATCATATTTGTTGTTTGTTGTTGTTTACTTGTTTAAGTGTTCGAAGGAAGGAAACAAAATATAGCTGGAACGAGGAAGCAAGATCGTCACTAAGCATAATACTATATTAAGAGGTAGGCCCTCTTATTTGATTCTAGCCTATGGAGATCTCCCATAGATTGTTTGTTTATGGCTAGACTCACTCTCTCGGGCTAGAGGAATTGTTTGTGTCCGCACTTAGAATTTACTTGCACCACATCGGGTGCAATGCAAACCTCGATAAGGCAACAGCATGGATCACATCAAGTGCCTTTTCAAGGCCATCAAATCCAAACCCAACCATTCCAGCAACTTTATCGCCATCCTGGGACTAGGCAACAAACTCACTTGTATGTTGGTTATTAGAACCCTCCATATTTTGGTAACCAAGTTCCTTATTATCAAAACCCTCCTTATCTAGGAATGCAAGTGTCTATTGCATAGGCTATCCCTTCATATCCAATTCATCTACCTCCGAGAATTAATCGACAGTTTCCTTTTGTGGCTACTCTTGAGTTACCGGATCTAACTTGGCTTACTAATGACCCCATTTCTCATTCGCCATGGTGGCTCATTATTCTTGCTAAGTTGCCTTCTGATATCCCAAAATTCAATGGGAATCCTAGAGAAGACCCATCGATGCATGTTATGACATATCATCTATGGTGTTCATCTAATTCACTTAATGATGATTCCATTCGACTCCATATTTTCCAATGAATTCTTACGAGTACTACAACTAAATGGTATATTGAATTACCTAGAGCATCATTTCACAACTTTAGAATTTTAGCCACTACCTTCCTCACACATTTCTAGTTCCCCATCAGACATGAAACTAGAACAGAACTATTGACTAAATTTAAGCAATCAGACTCTACTCACATTTGGATCACATTCATGAATGGAGATGTCATCATCGGTTGGTCAAGACTTCTGTTCCTAATCATTTATTAGCTGAATGGTTTGTCAAATCTATGTTAACTCCCATAACAGAAGATCTTGCCAAAGGTAGAGTCATGACCGAAGAGCTAGTTATTGCTTGTGCTTGGTATTTAGATTTTTTATACTCAATCAGGCACGCTCTATAATAAGATATCAAAAGCTCTAAGACCCTCAAATATTGTTCCTCCTCCACTTGGTAAACAATCTCATGTTGTTGATGGAATTATAGGTTCTTCTAGTTCACAATCGGCAAGTAAATCATCTAGTATTGCTCTTGCTACTCTTTAACAAAACCCTCCATATCATCACCCCATTTCTTCTACTTCTGAGATAAATTTCTTCTCATCTAACAAAGGCAAGTCTCAATAGCAACCTAGAAGCAAGAAGAAAGGTAAAGGTAAGAAAAAAAAAGATTCATCACCGCAGGAGAAACAAACAAATTTGTCTTCTGATGAGAAACGAACGCCTCAATACCCATGCTTGATTTGTAATGAGGATCACTTTACCCACAATTTCCCGCAACGTGATGGAGTGAATCAGTGACTAAAATCATCCACTTCCCTCATTGTGATGACTGATGCTTTTCCCAGTCAGGAGACCCATATGGTTTCTCGGGATGCCTCTTCCTCTCACATAGTTTTGATGCTTTCCTCCTCAAAGTTGAAATCCGATGTCATGGTGGCCAATTGAAATAAGGACTATGGTAATGTGAATCCATTGAATGATTAGGCTAGTAATCAACCTACCAATTCAACACCACCTTCATGTGATCTTGTTCCACCTTCGTTTGCTACGAAATTGACTATCAGGCCTCTGAAGGGTGTTATCCATAAGTCTACTTTCAACCCTCGTTCAAGAGCCACTCACAAGTACAACGTAGTTCAAGACTTGGCATATTCCCCTTCAAGTTATGTCCGAGGTGTTGCAAAACTGACCCACCCAAAATAAGGTCTTATTGTTAGTTATCAGATGTGTGGATCCATCAGATTCCAACTTAGTGGTTTTCTCTCATGAAAACTATACCCCTCAACTTTTGGCTCAATTATCTTTTATGATCTAGGTCATTGTCCATGGTAAGAACATTCATCATTCTATTGTGGACGAGGGAGCCTCAACCTGCATCATGTCTTTGTCTTCTTGGAAGGTGATTGGTTCACCCCAACTGAGTCAATCAACCACCATATTAAAATCCTTTAATGGAAGGACGTACAAACCTTGTGGGATTATGAACTCCCTCCAAGTGGAATTAGGGGGGAAATTTGTCTCTGTTGAAGTAGATGTTATTGAAAAACCTTTGGATTATAATATTCTACTAGAATGTACATGGGTTATGCTATGGCTATTGTCGTTTCAACTTACTTCTGCCTAATATCCTTTCCTCATAAATGCGGGATCGTGGCCATAGATCAACTCACCTTTTTCGCCTTTATGTTACTGGAAGTGTCCCTCTTGTAGGGGAAGCCCTACATTCCTATCAGCATGTTGGAGTTGGTTTATTGAAGGATTCATCACTTTTTGGAAATTTTTCACTCCCTCCCCCTCCCCTTCCAGTGCCTCCACTTTGGTTTCTATTGGGTTGTGTTATATTCTTTCCACGACTAACCTACATAGTGAACCGGGGAGTTAGAGGGGGGGTGGAGCCCCCCTTTGTTGCTCCAATTGCGCAGTGGGGGGGTCACAGGGGGGTGGCATGCCCCCCTGTCCAGGGGTTTTGAGGGGGGCGGGTAGCCCCCCTCTACTGGGTTCGAGGCAGCGCCCCGAGAAAAAAAAAAATTGGACCCTATATTAGGTTGGGCGAACCTACCTATGGTTTTCGGTCGGTCCATGTTTTGGACGCGATGGTTTTCGGTCCATGGTATTGGATGCTTCGGCATGTATAAATATGTATTGTAACATTGAAAGGAATATAATGAAAAATCAAGCTGTAGTCTCGGTTTTGAGATCCAGTGGGAAATCTCTGTGTATATGTGTTTTATGTGTTATTCTCTCGCATTTTTATTTTTCCTGTGATTTAGAATTCGTATGCAGGTAATTTCTTTACGGAGTTAAAACCTACAATCTTATCATCTGCAGATAGACTAATAGATAGAGAGGTTCAACATGATATTGGACGACATGTTGAGGATGTATGTGATGTATCAGCAGAGGAAATGGGAAGAGTATCTACCTTTGGTATAGTTCGCATGCAACAACGGTTATCAGGAGTCACTGAGGATGAGTCCTTTTGAGGCGTTGTATGGGCAAAATTGTAACACTCCTATCAATTAGAGTGATTCAGTTAGCAGGGTATTGATTGGACCAGATATGTTGGCGGACATGGAACATAAAATGCAGATGATCAAGAAGAATCTAAAGGCAGCATGGGATAGGCAGAAGAGTTACATAGATAGGAACATGTTGTTCAGGGAGTTCCAGGTTGGGGAACAAGTGTAGTTGCACATCAAATCGAAGAAGATCTCCTTGCGGATTGGATCGTGTGCCAAGTTGGAACCACAATTTTGTGGACCCTTCAGTATCATTGAGAGGATTGGGCTAGCAGCCTATCAACTTGCACTGCCTCCGATAGTGAAATTCCATGATGTTTTCCATGTATCTTTGCTTAAGAAGTATCTTAAGGATGTTGTTCATGTGATTGACTGGTCTGTATTGCAGGTGGAACTAGATGGAGAATTCCAGCCAGAACCTCAGTGTCTATTGCAGAAAAAGGTGTTGATGCTCCGGAACTGAGCAATCGAGCAAGTTAAAGTGAAATGGAAGCACTTTGGGCGCGATGAAGCTACATGGAAGATGGAAGATCAAATGCAGGTTATGTATACTTCCTTGTTTTCCAATTGAGGCAAAGCAACTTCGATATGGTGGTTTGGTAGATGATTTGATATGGTGGTTTGGTATATGCTTTGATATGATGTTTTGGTATATGTTTTCATATGGTGGTTTGGTATATGCTTTGATATGGTGTTTTGGTATATGCTTAGATATGGTGTTTGGTATATGTTTTGATATATATATGATGTGGTATATGTTTTTGGTGATGTTCCTATATGTACATATGTATATGGATGTAAATATGCCATGAGCTATGTTATAAAGCTCCACTATGCAGTATGGGTGTTATATCATTATGATTATGTTTTCATGTTATTAGTTATCATGTGATTATGTTATCATGATGTTTGTTGGGTCTAAAATGCGGATGCAAAATAGAGTTTCATTTACTATCAATCCGGGTAAGTAAACTTCGAGGATTGTCCAATATATATATGGATTTAGAGACAAACTAAACTAAGCTAGGTGAAGAAATGCCAAAACTCCCTTACAGAAGGTCTTTCATTGGGATCTCCAAGACCTATGTAGTCATTTAACAAAATGAAATCTAAAATACATTGTGACAAGTGTAAGAAATATTAAAGCTCCCTTACACGAGACTGTTCATTAATATCTCAAGCATATAAATCAGACTTAAACTAATCAAATCAAACATTAAATAACAAATCAAATTCATTGAAAGAAACATTAATACTTTCTTACGAAAGGTCATCCGTTAATATTTCAAACATATGAACCTAATGAAATTTACAAACAAACATAAAATGAAAGCTTATAAAAAAAAAAGTGCACTTGCTAGACAATGGGGGCCCTTCCAAGGATTCACAAGCACATCAAAAGATAAGTCAAAGAAGATCAAAGAAGCTCCATTTTATTTATCTTCATTTGCAAATTGCAATTACAAGTTCTACATTCCAAGAGGTTCTAAAATCTCCATTACAATGATTCCAAATTATAACTTCTCATTACAAACTTATAGGATCCTAAGGTTCTAAATTCTAACTTCTCAATTCTAAATTCTAAAATCCAAAGTTACAAATGAAGGAGATAACGCTCCTATTTATACAAAAGTTATGATAACAAACTCATAAATGTGGATCCACTATTCCCTCTTCAGATCCACATATCTCTCAACCAATGGTGACACATAACCCTATCCTCCATGATCTTCTCCATGAGGTCCATAGTCTTATCCATGAGGTCCATGATCTCCTCAAATTCGAATTTGAACATAGAGTGCCACATAAGGGTGTCTTAGAAGCTTCCTTTGTACCTCACATGTCAACAAAATCATTCTAATTGTTAGGTATAAGTAAGTGGATATTATTTTCTAAAGTTTAACCACAAATTCACTTAAAAATACTAAGAATTAATAATGTTTTGGAAAACACAATGGTAACCCATTTAAAAATGAAAGTGAAGCTGATGTGGTGAAATGGTCATGGAATAGAGGTGAGAAAATGTGTGAATGGAGTGAAAGTGGATGTATTTTAAGGATAATTCTTAGGCCTAACAATGTTATGATGTCATGTGGGTTGACACTCAGTAGGATGATCATTGTAAATACCATAAGCAGTTGTGTTATAAAGCTCCACTATGCGGTATGTTATCATGTTGTAACGATGTTTTGCTTTTGAGCAGGTCTTTCATTATAAATACTACAATGAGTTGTGTTATAAAGCTCCATGAGCAGTATGTCTTTTTTCCAATAGGTTGCTCAGGTATATGTGTGATTGAACACCGAGGACAATGTCCCCCAAGGGGAGACAACCCCGGTGAAAATTTTATGTGATAAAAGTTAAAAACAATAACCACAGTTGATTAGACACTTATTCCAAGCTGAATGTTGGGCAAGACAGCTAGGGTGTTCATTTGGTTGTTTATGGCTAAGGAAATTGGAAAAGGTGATGGCTAAAGATTTGGAAAGGAAAAATGGCATTTTTGGCACATTTATTTTATGAAAATAATGGAAATTAGGAGAAAAGGGAGGTGAAAGGTCATAGGTTGTGTTAGCCATCATCAGCACCTGTCATTGCACTGTTCACTTCCCCAATACAGGTATTTATCTAATTTCCACCGAAACCCTACAAGTTTTGGTTTTACACTGTATATTCCACAATAAACTCAAATTCCTTTTCTAAATCCACAAGAACCAGAAATGGAAACCCCTGTTGCTTTAAATGTCACACCTATCAATGCCCCTCATAAGGACCTAGACTATCTGCCTCTTGCAGATAAAGACTTCCAAATAAAGGACCTATCCACTAGCCAAAATCACCTCAAGGTCTTTTGCCAATCCAGAGACAACTACCTAAATGGCTCAGACATCCTGGGACTGTGGGAATCCAACCTTCCCAGGTATTTTATTCCCTCGGTCCATGTTTTTCCTAATATAATTCATCAATGCCAGGAAAACTATGATCCAAACCTAAGAGTTGTTATGTCCCCAAGTCAAACAGTTCTTTTCCCCATAACAGCTGCATCTATTAATGAAATGATGCAATTTTCCCCTGGTCAAGCCCTAACTCCCCTTTCTATGGGATATTTACTTGATAAATCCACCGAAATACCCCAATCAGAATTCATTCACATATGTTAGACCTTCGTGTTAGAAAACCATCAGCCCAAAGGCCCCCCTCCTTATGTACATACCTTTTTCACATATATGGGCAGACTTATAGTGGACATGATATCTTTAGTTATGAGATTTGACACTAGTGAATATGTTGATGAAGTAACCCTAGTGTTATTGTCAATTTTACTCCTAGACAGCCACCTGCTGTTAAGTATGACTATGCCTCCTATATTGCTAATAAGATTCATGATCAATTCCTAAGACTGGACAATGAAGGAGTCTTCAAGTATACCACTTTCATCTATCATCTTATGTTGTTTTATTATTCAGAGAACTTCCCTTTCCCTATCATATTTGGGAGTCCCATTTTCCATAAGTCCCTTGAGACCCCTTACACCTACAATGAGTTCATTGATCTGTTTGTCCATCCAGCAACCATTTTATTGATAGTAGTTTCCCCTCCTAGGAACAGTGGTGATATGAAGAAGATTCTCCAGCTCTCCAAGCAATATAGCATAGGTGACTGGTACCTATATAAGAACCATACAGAAATCAGGATCTATGGGTGTGACCTCTGCCCTTTTAAGCTACCAAAGTATGTTCCAATGAGACTCTTTGCACTAGAATATTTCAGGCAAATGATAAATGCAGACCTAGTTCATTTTTACAATGCCAAGAAGAAAGCTCAGCTTAGAATCAAGAATCGGCTAGGCCCTTTTGTCTGCAACACTAGGGAGGCATGGAGAGAAGCTGAAATAATTTTAGAAGAGCATCTTAAGTTACAAAAGAGTTTTGGGTGGATACAATATGACCCTAACAACTTTATATGTGATAGAAGATGAAGAACAGATTGTCACCATACATTCACCATAGGATCCCAGAGATTGAACAGTTTGCAAAAGGGACCTTAGTAGAAAATGAGAGTGAACAAGTCAATATTGAGAATGTTATGAAAGATTTTGAGAAAACACTTGACCTCGATTCTTTTGGGCAGGTACAAAGATCAAGAATTGGTGCATCTATTGTTGGAACCTCTCAGCAAACTTCACAGGAAATCAGCACACCATCCACAGAGTCATCAAAAGGCAAGGAATTAGAGACCAGCATTCAAATCACAGAACAGTCTACAATGTCAAAACAACCTGAAGCTTCTAAAGAACATTCCCAAATGCCACCTCCTTCAACTCAAACTAATGTAGAAGAAACTCCCAACTTGTAGACTCCTCTAAACGAGGAAAGGAATAAAAAGAGAGACAGGGAAGTAGCTACCCCTGCCAATGGATCCTCAAAGTAGCCTAGTACAAAAATCCAAAGGTTAAATCCCCTTTCAGAGGAGGAATTTGTTGAAGAGACTACAGATAGTCAGAGGAGAGAAGGAGTAGATAGCCAACATACTTTTCCAGTGGGAGGAACATCCACTAGCTCGCAGAGACAGGAGCTAAAAAGACAACAAAATGCAGAGGTATCATCTTTCAGGGCACCAGTGAAAGATGCCTTAGACATCAAGAAAATATTTACAAAAATCAAAGCCAAGAATGATCCATTGAGGCTTCAAATTTACAATCAATATTTGAAAATGCCCCCCACAAATCAACAGAGGTTAATGTCAGCCTATGACATTAAGGAGGGCAAAATGATAATGAGCTACTTCAAGCCTAAAGTGCAACAACCTCAATCAACAGCATATTATATTAGAACAAATTTGGAGGTTATGGAAAAGGATATTCATCCTATGGATCAAATTGAATTGCATAAACAGACTGGAGAAATGATTTATTCAACCTTGACTGGTAAGGTAGTGATGGCCCATAGGTTACAAAATTCTTTGGATAATGCAACGGCCCAACTACACTTAGAGAAAGCCTCATCCCAGGCTAAAGATAACATAATAAAGTCTTTAGAAGAAATTATTATTGGATTGGGACATGATCCCAAAGACGTGAAGGGTGTAGAAGCATTAATCAAAAAGAAAGATGAAGATATTATTGCCTTGAGGAAGCAGCTAATGCTACCTCCTTCAAGGAATCCATAGACTGCTGAGATTATAAAGCAAAAATCTGAAGAAGAGCTGATGGATTTACTTTTAAAACTTAATGAACGCCTGAATGAGACTGAACAAAAACTAGAAAAAGCATTGAAGGACAAGCAGGGAGAGTCAACCTCTCAGCCTCCTGATGTAATACCAGTAGTCTCAACAACAGTCCCTTCTACACTTGGGACAACATTAGCACTAAACATTCCAGCAGCTACAACAAAGGTTGTCACAGGTACAGGAACAATAGGAACAACAGGGATAGCACAGGGCAGCAGTGCCAATTTGAGCATAGAGGAATTAATAAAGTCAATGGAGGACATGAGACTACAAGTTTCAGAGCTAAAAAGGGTAAAAGAACAGTATGCCAAACTGGAACGAAGCTATAATCTCTCAAAGATAAATGTTGCAGGAAAATAAGAGAGATCAAAGGATTAAAAAATAAAGTGAAATCATTAGAAAAGGATCTTACTTTTGACAAACCTCTGGCAGAAATTAAGAAAATTTTTTGGGCCAACATCACTCAATCCATAAATGATGTTTGGCCATCCATCCAAGTAATTTTTGAGTAGATTGATCTAGTAAAGGCAGCCCAAGAAGAAATCCAAAGGACAAAAACAGAATTAGGAAAAATGCCTGAGGAAGCCAACAAGCTCATACATTTTTTGAATACTAGGAATAAGGAACAGCTTGAAGAATTTGGCATCACAGATAGAACAGAAACCATTTTGGAAATAAAAAGGGTATTAACCAAAAGAACTTTGATGCAAAATTTAGAAAGAAGATGTCATGACATGCAGGCAGAGATTAACGCTTTTATGGAGAAGTTTGCTATTTTGCAGAGTAAAGGGCTACCCAGTCCTTTAGTGATTAGTGACAAATTAATGAGGCATAAAGACTATGTGGATAAATTGAATCAATATGCAGGCAATCAAGCGAGTTCATCAACAAGTGTATCAAGAATAAAAGCACTCCCTACAGGCTGAGTTCTCTATGACAGCCTAGAGAACTTATTTTATGTCAAGCATGAACTGAAGCACTTGTTCCCAATTCAGCCTACATTCTTCAGGCATACAGAAACAGATGAAACCCTCAGAAAGCTTTAGAAAACCAGAATACCAAAGCCAAAATGGTGGGAAGAAATGCTTGAAATTTTGTAATTTATCCTTGGTAAAAGGTAAATTTTGATTTTTACTACAGTCAGTGAGGGTAAAGAGGATGAAAAGAGATCAATAGGTAAAGAGTATCATATGCAGGTAAAGTGTATCAGTAGGAAGATCAAAATAGAGCAGCCAACACATGATTACACCAAGGACAACAAGAGGCCAAATCATAGGGCCTAACTCTAGCACATTCTCAAGAATAAGGACAGTAAACCATTCGGTTGCTTTATCTATCATTTACGAGGTCTTATGGCCCTATTTTCTTGAAAGATATGATTAGTCATCCCAGTTTATATCTCACTTTGTTATGAGATATTTCATTGTAAAGTTTTTTGTATAAATACACCCTCGTTCGGAGTATTGAGGGTGGATTCTTTGACATTGCTGTAAAACTGATTATTTTGGAATAAAAAGTGTTGTTGGACAATTTTTTCATGGCTGGCTGGATGAACGATTGATGTAAAGGACTTTTCACGGGATTCATGTGTTGGACATCAAACAAATAAGTATCTTATATCTCATGTGTTAATATATTCTGGTTTATTATATTCATTATGTTCCATATCTGAATATTAAAACGAAAAAGAATAATTCAGAAAGTGCTTAAGTGCAATCTATCTTCAATCGTTTTTGTTCTCAATGTTTTCTTCTAAACTAGCATAAATAATGAATTATTAATTGCTCATGTTTCCTAGTTTATTCATTTTAATCATTTAGTAAAGAATTCTTAATTGCTCTTTATTAATGGTTAGTCATGTTCTACTCTCTTAAAGCATGTTGAAGGATTCTTAGTTTCCATTCAACTCTTTTAAGCCCATCCCATCCCTTAAGTCTCTATTTGTTCCCTGTTCAGCTATCTTGCCCTATGAAGCCATCCTTTATTGAGAAACCAAATCTAGTTGAGCCATTTTCCTTGACTCCATTAGCCCAATGGACTAAACTATTCAGTTCTACCCCTTTGCTATTGATCTAGTGATCTAGTGGAGATCACAGTAAATCCTGTTATGATGTGTTCATTGTGTTGGCCTAGTGATCCGAGATGGATTATGGTAAATCCTAAAAAAAAATTATGGGGGTGAGGTGGTTTAGCCTCGATATGTTCTGGTTGGTTCTTTTGGTTTGAGACCCACATCCATGCTTGGAATATGGCACGGGGGTGAATGATTGAAGGGAGATTTGGCTCAACCATTCTATGGTCGGGTGGGACGTGGTAGTCCCATCTCTGGTTGGGTTATTGCATTCATTAATGAGAAATTCATTCCCTTGATTTCTATGTGAAAATATATTGATGTATATGTGGATTTTGGCGACTGATATGTTTATGGTAATTATGCTCCTATTATGTTGGTTATATGTATATTTTATGACAACCGCTATGTATGGCTCTCAACATGTTTTTACCTAGAAATGAATGGATAGTGCGTTTATGGCCTAATAGATGATAATGCAAAAATGACATGAAGGAACAATGGTTCATAATGATTCTTAGAAGTATGAGATCCCTACACTTAATTATGTTGTTTACACCTGTAGGTTACGTGTTGATGATATGTTTGACAAAATGCCTGGCATGTCTAGTAGGGGCCTAGTTATGGTCTTGTTCAACTTATTTATTTTGCATCATTGTTTCCCTATATTTTTAATGATTTCAAGCTGTCACTCCATTATGGGTCGTGGCCTGGGCTCTGCTCCTAAAAAAGTGGCTTAAATCTTGCGGTCGTTAGCACAAAACTGACAATTTTGGTCCCTGGTCGCTAGAAGGCAAACCTATGAGAGCGACTTTAGGTTGTTGGTCACTCCCTTGCCCATAGCATGAGAGAAAATATGGCCTAAGAGATCCAGAACAACACTGGGACCCAGGGACAACATGTCTGAGTAGTTGACTTGAAGGTTCTGTTGATGATGTTGGATGACTGTGTGTGATGTTCTGTCAATTCCGCTTCCTTAAGGTCACATAGGAGATCAAATATGATCATAGTAGCCTCTCGTCTCATGTTTACCCTGATTGGCATGGTTACTTGGGTGGATGTGGGAAGAGGGTGTTACAATTTTAGACAACCTGCCACCATGGGAGTTGAGGCAGATGTCGATGTCGGAGAGGGATATCCAAGCCCAAAGTAAGAAGCAAGAGACAATCCTGGAGGAAAAGAGAGCTTCGCCATTAGCGAGGGTTGATCTTAGGGGGCTAATCCAGGTAGATATTAGTGGCCACCCAACTATTCCTCTTGGACCCCCACCACTGTTTCTTTCACTTTTTCAATTTCCTTAATTATAACACAATTCACTATTTTTGGCGATTTTTAAGGTCTTGAACTTTTAGAACTATTTTTTTGGAAAACGGGCAAACATAGTTATTTAATTGATGTTTGCAGTTGAAAGTTGTAGCCCTCGGATAGATCTTTCTAACGAGGTATTGTGCACATCAAACATAGATCGTATGCCAAAGTTATGACCCCAAGAAATTAATGTACCAATTTACCTAAACAGGGCCAACAATTTTGGCGCTTCATCTCCTAGGGTTCAATTTTTCGATGTTTAGGGTTTCCATTATTTCTCAATAATAAATAGGCCTTTAAGCCTCAATGTAACACAATTCAGAGGCATGTAGCCGCCACATATTTTCTCAGAGATAAGCTACCATCACCCGAGATAGTTTATTTCCATTTTGTTTGTAAACATATTTCAGTTCTTTGATATTAATGAAATGAAGTATTATTTCTGTTGCATCTCTATTTGTGGTTATACCTGTATTTTGTTTAAGTTTTGATTAGTGGTATTAGAGTGGTCTTCTCTTTTTTTGCTTTTCTTTGCATGTCCCCAACGAGGTCAGGGTATAAGGAGTTATGGCTCGAATTGGTTGAACCCTTGCAAGACTAGCCTCGCAAATCCTGATGACCTCCCACGGCGGAAGAAAAGAAAGATGAGGGAGCAGGAGATCCTTTCAAAATATTGCTCGAAGAAGCCCTCGAGTGACAGAGGAATGTGATGATGGACAAATTTTCCTAGATCCTTCGGTGGATACCCACAAGTGACATATCTTCTTTCGGTAACCACTCTGGGAACGCCACTCCTTTTAAGGTAGAAGTTAACTTTGACATCCCCATATTTGAAGGTCATATAGATGCAGATGCCATAGAAAAATGGTTAAATATGATAGAAGGATATTTCTCGGTTCATGACTTTTCCAACCAGGAAAATATTATTTTTTCACTCCTTAGAGTCACCCCCCATGTCAAGGACTAGTGGGAAACCTATTGCGAGAAGAGGGATGAGAGTGAACCCTCACTATTCTCAGCCGCACCCACTTGGAAGTCATTTAAAGATGCCATCAAGGATCATTATTACCCTGTCAGGAGCTATGAAGATAAATACATAAAGTGGATAATGCTACGGCAGGGAAGGGACCAACATGCGCCAGAGTTCAAAAATATTTTTCCTACCCTTCACACGAAGTTTGGTATCAAGGATTCTAAGCAGCATTTGGTACTCAAGTTCTCTGCTTGTCTACACAAATACATCCAGGACGAGATGGAATTTCTGGACATCTCCTAGCTCAACGTTGCCTATCGATACACTTTCAAGATCGAGAAGAAATTTAAACAGAAGAAGTGAGACTTTGGATCTATGAATCTGAAGCAAGGGAAAGGCACCCCCAAGCCGCAAAATAAAGGAAAAATCCAAGGTGGGGTGACCCAGGACAACCCGTAAATGGCGCAAGAAAAGAAAAACACCATGAAGACAAAGAAGGACACAGGGAAATAGTGTGAGTTCCATAAGAGCCCCACTCACACATAAGTGAGTGTTGGGCCATGTAGTCACTGGTGGCCAAGATGAAGGCTTTCGAATCAGATGCTTGTTCTGAATATGAGTCAGTACCCAATAAGAGGAATGACAGAGGGAAGCAGATTATTAACGTTGATCCCAGTGCCACCATTGCCACCACCAAGATCCAAAAAAATGAGCCTGAAGATCAATAGGAGGGGGAGCACCTCTTCCACTCCTAGATGTGGGCGAAGGGTTATCCATTGCAGTTCATTGTCGATAACGGGAGGCAAAGGAAACTTATTTAAGTAGAAGTCATGAAGTGGTTGGCCCTACTAACCACAACACACCTGTAGTTTTACACCATCGGGTGGCTTCGCCAAGGGCGAGATCTCCACGTCAAACAATAGTGCCATTTTCCCTATAACATCAAGCCCTTTGCAAATGAGGTACTGTGTGATGTTGCTCTTATTGAAGTTTGTGATGTATTATTAGGACAACCATACTTGTGGAAGTGACATGTTGTGTATGAGTCTAGGCCCCACACTGTTATTATACTTTGGGAAATAAGTTGTACAAGATATTGGAGGTAGTGTCACCTATCACCATCTATTTTATCACTGCGAAGTAATGCAATAAGATAATTTCTCAGATTGGGAAATTTTTTTTCCTTATGACTCGCTTTCAAGGCAAGAAGAAGATTGTTGCCACGACCTCCAAACAAGGGTCCTTCGCACGATAATAGCAGATGGACAAGGTCGTGGAGGAGTACAAAGATGTCTTCATGTCACCCATAGGAGTACCTCTACACTGTTAGGTCAAGCACTCCATTGATCTAACCCCAGGTGTGTCGCTACCCAATAGACCGATCTATCGACGCTCTATTATGGAGAATGATGAAATCAAAAGGCAGATTCAGGAGTTGTTGCAGAAAGGGAACATTAGGCCAAGTTCATCACCTTGTGGGAGCTCGATTGTGTTGATAGAAAAGAAGGATGGGACTTGGAGACTCTGTATTGAATATCGGGTGCTGAACAAGATCACTATCCAGAATAGGTATCCAATCACACAGATTGATGACCTTCTAGACCAGCTCAAAGGGGGAAATATTTTAGCAAGATTGGATTGAAGTCTGGGTATCACCAGGTACCAATTGAACACTCTGATGTATGGAAGACTACCTTAAAATCCATGGAGGGCCTTTTCAAATGTTTGGTCATGCCTTTTAGGTTGACGAATGCCCTCGCAACCTTCATGAGGCTGATGGACAACATCTTACGACCCTTCACCAACTCATTCATGGTGGTGTATTTGGACGACATCGTGATCTTCAACCAGAGTTGGGAAGAGCACCTCCGCCATATTCGACAAGTCCTCCAAACTCTATGACAACATTAATTGTGTGCCAATTTGGAGAAATGCAGTTTTGGTATGACCCAGGTTCAATATCTATGGTACATGTTTAATGAGCATGGTGTGTATGTGGACCCAACCAAAATGCAAGTCATTTGGGATTGGCTAACCCCAACCACTCTAATGGAGCTCTGCAACTTTCTGGGTCTGGCCAATTTCTATTGCAGGTTCATGTTGGGGTTCTTTCATATCACTTGGGCTTTGAGTCAAGTCACCAAGGGTGGAGCAAAAGCAAAATTATTTTGGTATGAATCCAAACACAAGGGGTTTTTCGAGTTGAAGCACTGCCTATGCTCTGCACCAGTGCTCACATTACCAAACCTGCAACAACCATTTGTGGTTGAGACATATGCCTCTGACTATGCTATTGGTGCAATTCTTACTCAGCAGGGGCATCCAGTGGCATATCATAGTGAGACACTTTTAGACCCAGTCTGAAAGTATCCCACCTATGACAAAGAGATGTATTCCATTGTACAGGCTTGCCGATAATGGAAGCATTACATTATGGGTAAGGAAATAGTCATCCACATAGACCACTGACCCCTATAGCTCATACAAACACAAGGGAAGTTGCACAACGATCACCATCAGAAATGGTCCACATACCTGCAACAGTTCCATTTGAACATGAAGTACAAGAAGGGTAGCATCGGTAATGTTGTAGACTAGCTCAACCGACCGCCGGTCATGGCATTCACCACTGCGCTTGACTCTTGTGGGCACGAAACTTCAAGGTGACCGCATTTGTATAAGAGCGATCCAAAAGTTTGACAACACATACCAGATACTCTTAGAAGGCAAGCAAGTTCCAAAATTTCACCTTGAGGATACATTGTTATGTCACATGGGACATCTTTGTGTTCCTTCAAGCAAGCGTGCCAAGATTATTTGGGATGCACTAAAGTTGGTTCGTTGGACACTTTGGAGTAGAGAAAACAGTAGTAGTGTTGCAGTATTTTTATTGGCTCAACCTTCGACACGATGTTGGGAAGTACATCGGATCTTGCACTACTTGCGCCATTGCCAAACCGGCCATCAAGAAGCAAGGCTTATATACTCCTCTGCCTACTCTTAGTCAACCTTGGGAACCCATATCCATGGATTACATGTCAGACCTCAATTCTACTAAGCATGGCAACGACTACGTTTTCGTCGTTGTCGACCGATTCTCTAAGATGGCCATTCTAGCAGCGTGCAAGAAGAGTAACACCGCATAAGCCACTGCTAAGATCTTCTTTGAATGAGTATGGATACACTTTGGGATCCCACAGTGCATTATCTCAGATTAGGACAACATGTTCCTAAGTACATGTTGGTCAAGTCTTTAGTCGACGATGGATACCATGCTCACTAAGTCCATGACTTTCCACCCCCAAAATAATGGCCAAACAGAGGTCACCAACAAGATGATTGTACACATTCTACACATGTACAACTCGAAGCATCCACACACATGGGATGAAATTCTCCCCTATGTCCAACACAACTACAACAGAGCTCTCTATAGCTCAACTGGCCACTGCCCCTTTCAGGTGGGGTTGAGATTCCAGCTACTGTATCCTAGTTCGAAGTTGACAAGGCAACTTCATTGAGTGCATCCAACACATCCGCCAACAGGTCCATGATATATTAGGCAAAGCCAATACTAAGTACAACCAGCGTCAACATCAGCATTGGGTGCCACACAAGTTCCAGGTGGGCAACAAAGTTTGGCTACATTTGTAGAATGAGCACCTCACTGGGCCCCACCGCAAGCTTCGCCTGCTCCGATACGGGCCTTACACCATCTATAAGGTTGTAGGGGATAATGATTTCGAGCTCAACATTCCACCATTCCTTGTCTTGCACCTAGTGTTCAATGTGGACCACCTTCGACCATACTTTCCACCATTACTGGACACATCAAACATTGCAAAACAACTCACACCAATGGAGTTAAGCCCAAACTAAATGGAACATGGACAAACAGATCAAGAACACTCACTAGCAAAAGATCCAACTGTATTAGATTGTCAAAGCTGGCCAACTCTTGCACCAAGGAAAGTCACTCACCAGGGACCAAGTTCAACAGAAGTTTCCCGATCTCATGGAGAAACTCAACAAATTGGACAGAAAGGGGGAGGATTGATCTAGGTGGATATTGGTGGCCACCCACCTATTCCACTTGGACCCCCACCATTTTTTCTTTCAGTTTTTCAGTTTCCTTAATTATAACACAATTTACTATTTTTGGCAGTGTCTCAAGTCCTGAACTTCTGAAGTCGTTTTGAGGCCCTAAATGATGTTTTTTTGGAAAATGGGCAAACATATGACTTTGATTAATGTTTATAGTCGAAAATTGTAGTCCTCAGATAGATATTTCTAACGAGGTATTATGCGCATCAAATGGAGATCATATGCCAAAGTTACGACCCCAGGAAGTTGATGTACCAATTTACCCAAATGGAGCCCATAGTTTTGGCGCTTCATCTCCTGGGGTTAGGTTTTTAGATGTTTAGAGTTTTCCATTGTTTCTCAATAATAAATAGGCCTTTGAACCTCATTGTAACACAATTTAGAGGCATGTAGCCACCACATCTCTTCTCAGAGATAAGCTACCATCGCCCGAGCTAGTTTATTTCGATTATGTTTGTAAGCATATTTCATTTCTTTGATATTAATGAAATGGAGTGTTATTTTTGATGCATCTCTATTTTTGGTTATATATGTATTTTATTGCATTCCTATTTAAGTTCAGATCAAGGGCAAAGAGATGAGAGTAGCTGGATAGGGCCGAACCCTAACCACCGCAGGGGAGATGCCGCAGAACTATGTTCGAGAAAAAAATTTATAATCCACCCTCACCAGTTTTTTTTTTGTCAAGTGGTCTAATTTCTTGAGGCTTGACCTGTGGCTTGAGATACTGTAACCCGTGGGCATCTAAGTTGTCAAAATCACTTTGGGATCACACCCGGTCTGGGCCGCACCAACACTTAACATGGTTGGATTTTTGCCCACGGAGTTTCAAATCGATGACCTTCACATTATGGAGTGACTTAACAATACCACCCATCACCGTCTATTCTATGCCCCATGAGCACCCTCATCTATTCTTTTTACTCGAATGTCAATTTCCTTTTTCCTTTTAACTCCTCACATCACAAATTATTTTTAAAATATGATGTAATAATATTTTTATTTTGCAAAATAATATATTATTATTAGTCTGTGCCGAAAACAAAGCCTATAGCAATAGTTTCATCATTAGCTTTAGACTAATTATGCTTTGACTATAAATACTTACCTATTTGTTAATGTAAAACATTAAATATGTTTATATATATTTTGTGATATATTAAATTTTATTTTTGTATTATTGATGAAAATAATTTCATGCACTACTATTCCTTGAATCCATAGGGATTTTCTCGCTGCGCTCCAAGATGGCCAGAGGAAAGGGAAGGGGACTGAGCTTCAATGAGTTAAAGCGGCAAATTAGCCAAAGGGATTTTCCATTGGGTTTTATGAAAGAGTGAAAATCTCCCTAAGCAATTAAAGGAACAACAAAAGTGGGGAGGGTGAGCCACGTAGGGATAGCTGGCGTTGGAATATGGTCGCAATGAACTAAGCCCAATTGACGTTTTAGACAAGAGAAAACCCAAGAACAGACCCAACCCAACAAAATTGCAACAAAAGGACAAAACAAAGAGCAAATTTGAAAAGAGCTTCGAAGTCGAGGGATGGGTACCTTTGAAAACTCAAAGAATATGAATTGGCATGAACTCTTTCAAACATCAATTTCCTTCCAGCATTAGCACCTCCGTCCAAAGAGAGACAGATTGGGAACACACATAGAGACAGAGGGGCCCCAATTTTAGCAGGAAGAACGAAAAAACCGACATGAAGATCACTAGAATTTTTTGCCAGGGCAACCACCTGCGAGTGTAAGGAGTACAATTCCCAACTCCCTTTCAAACCATACGTAAGTTTGAAAAGCTATCTAGCTCCTAATCTGTAACTGCCCGACCAAACTCTTTGCATAACATAGAACACCTAACACCTAGCAGTCTAAAGAGCACACCAATTGCACATACAAACTCCAAAAGTCGAGATCCTGCATACTAAGCACCTCTTCAACCTCCATGGATATAATCTCAAGGTCGAAGAAGTCAAATGTCATAGAAATTGTAGCAACCATGAATTCTATTAACTCGCACCCCTTGAAGATTTTATGGAGCTTGGTATGAGGATTGATAAAAAAAAATGAGAAGCTCTCCAGTAGAGGAGATCACCACATGCAAGGAGTAGAAGGGTGCGTGGCCTGCACGCACAATGTTAGCCACCTCATCCAAGGTGACAGGCCCACACCAAAAACCCACTGATTTGAATTCACCATAATGAGGGGGGGAGGGGGACATATAAATGAAATGTATATAGTCCTTCGAGAAATGGAGTTTTAAGTGCTCATATCCATACATTTTGTTAATGAAGCATAGAAAAGAGATTTGAATAGGACTTTTCATGGAATGGTTTTCCATAAAGGCTCTTCGTTGATGACTATCTTCCCAACTTCTAAGATGCATGCCTTATTCACTTGCTCGTCAACGTACTTGTTTTGAGATCTCAGTATATGATAGAACACCTTGTTAGGGAAGGAATCAAGAATAGTGAGAATTATGTATTTAACAAGATTTAGATGATTGTTCGAAGTGAGAGAGCGAGTTTGAAGATATTGAATGGTGATGAAAAAATTTCCAAGGATTATTATGCCAAAAATTTCTCGATTTTTGGTCAATTAAGACCAAGGAGGAGCCTATACATTTCAACCATATTATTCGTCCTTTTTCAAGCTCCTAATAATACTTTACTTCTTGATGTTCTTCAGGATTTGAGAGTCTTCCCATTTTTGTTTTCCCCGAGTTCGAACTTTGTTTCGCATCAATGTACAATGATTATGAGGTCTTCTGCTCCCTCAAACGACACACCTGCAAGAGTCGTCGAGCTTTTATTCCCTACCAACTTTCTATGTCGTCACTCTAAATGTATGCTCGTCCTTGTATGTAATGCCCCAAAGTGGAGAACAACATTGGGTTTGCAATGTCCTCTTGGGATTTCTTCCCGTTGACCCTTGTTATTTTTTCCCTTTAATTCTCTTATCGGAAAATCCTCCCTGATCGAGTTCTCGAGATTTTCCATTAAATGATTTGGATTATGGAATAGGTGCCCAACTCCTTTCTCCGTTCTGCAATAATAACTCCCGTTGTTCCAGGTGCGTGCCATGGTTTGTCAGGTTGCTGCCACTGCGCTGTGTTGTATCCGTACATGGACTAGTTGGATATCCTCAAAGTGGTCCACTAGCTTGGTTATTCTCTGAACGATGGGAGGAAAGCCATGCTGTGGTCGTGGGACGGCCTTCGAAACTTGTCGAATAACCAACAACGAGTCTCCCACTATGATCTAACTTTTGAAGTCTCGCTCCTTTGCTAGCTCCAAGGCTTTCCATAATTCCCATAACTCCGTCTGGTTATTGATTGCTTGTTCGAGACCCCACGCGAAGGTAAATTCCAGGTGTTCGTCAGAGCTTAATAATGCCCCTCCCGCTCCTGCTATATATATATTCATAATTCCTTAACTATATAGTAAAAAAAAAATATTTTTATGGTTACTATTTATTTATCATAACGGAATAATTTATTCCCCATATATTATATATATTATTTTATTTGGATACATAGGTTTTTTTTGATTTATATATAAAAAATAATACTTCATATTCAATTTGTAATTATAACTTATTACTTCTCTTCCTTTTTTCACCATTTTTTTATATTTCCCTATTTAAATTTATTTAATCAACCAATAATTTATTTTTTTATATTTTTATTATTTAATAATTTATTATTTTTTTTTTTATTAATTATATGTGAATTTGGAATTTTCACTTTTCTCAGACAATTAATGTTTAGAATTTTGGTTATCTTTCTTTGATAATTTTTTCATATTTGACCTCCTAACATTTATCTAACCTAATAGAGATGGCAGGAGGCGAAGGATTTTAATAAATCGAGATGGAATAACAGAAGTAAAGTTTCTATGGGGACTATAAGGAAGATCTAACAATCAAGTTGAGATGTATGAGCTTCTGCAGTGTTTACTCATCGCCAAAGACAAGGGTATTGAAGAATTAATCATATTAGGTACCTCTTTAATTACAATTCAATATTTTAATAGTGAAATAATCCAAAAGATAATTCTCTTGCTAGGATCCTCTAGAGAATCAAAAGTTTAATGGCACATCTCCACGCTAGGAACTCTTATCGTATTCTTAGAATCAATAATATGGACGCTGATATGAAAGCGAACCAGGCTTGCTCTTTGGATGAATCTGAGCTCGAGATCAATGAGCAAAGGATCAAATGTTCGCTTCAATAATTGCACAAAAGTCATTAAAAGTGTGGATCCTCCTTAGGCATCATTACTATTGGAAATTGGATATTGCAACAATTAGTTTTAATTATTTCCCCCTTCCAATATACTCCCTTTCCTGATTATCCCTTGCTCCATGTAATTTTGGCTCACAATCCATTCAAACATTTGTGTGGATTGATGGTCTTGTGTTTTCTCTTCTAAAAGTGTCATGTTATATCAACTGCCATCATACAAGTGCATTTACTCCTTCCTCGCATGCTCGAGACATCAGAGCTCCCCTGCTTAAGCATTGGAATTACCCTTCATTCAGTGTAATAATGAACCTTCTAGGACGATGCACAAAGAAAATTAATGTTATGAAGATGGAATTCTTGTGGAATGATAAGGTTTGTAGAGTTAAACTGGCAAGATGCCTCTCTTCAGGGTCATTCCATTGTGTGCTCCTCCCCCTATGTGTATTGTCTCCCTAGACGGTTGCGAATTTGATTCTGGTTCGACTCCTAGTCTCAATTGTGGCGTTAAGGCAGGCTCCCTTTTGGCATCTCTATGAAGAGCTCCAATTTAGGCTCTAATTATTCATCTAGATAATGTTGGGGTGGGTGAGGCATTCTTGCTCGTGGGAATTCTGGCACTCTGGGCTTGCTGGTTCAAAGGCCAATCTAAAAAATCCAGGACAAACATGCCTTGCGAGTCTCAATCTGATGTGAACCTCTTTCAAGAAAGGTATTTTTGATTTTCCAGTTTTCAACTCTGTTTTCCGCAATAAATTTGGGTTAAGACAATAATTCATCTAACCTAACATCTCTTTCCTCGTGTCTCTCACCTATTTATCTCTCAGCGCTTGATCAAATTACATATCTCTGTCCCGAAGAAGAACCACACTAGATAGCTCGAAACGTCACCACAAAAACTTCAACACGAGTAATCCTGAAATAACAATACATAATTGTATAATATTAATAACTAAAAATGCATGAATATATTATGTTATAATGGTGGTAATACTTGATTTACAATTGATAATTACTTATACAAACAATAAAAAATAAATTGAATCTCATTTTACGTTTTTAGTTTTAGAATGGTTAAATTCTCCTTTACAAATTTTATGAGTAAAAAATGTTTTTCTTATATATCTAACTATTCAAACCTCTTGAAGTGAGAGCACCAAATGTCAAAACGAAGGTGAAAAAGACCACTGAAAACTTAAGAACATTAGGGTTGTGCAGGGGGTATATAACTCCAGTTGGTGGAGAGGCGTTTTGGCTTCATTATATTTTTCACCAGGCGGAAGAGTGTTCATTCACCGGGCAGAAGGTGACTTTGAAGGTTGTTATTTCCTTCCACAAAAAACTTTTCCTTTTTGGAAGCAACTCCATACGCAGGTGCGTATGTAATTCGGGAGAGCGCAGTTATACGCAGGTAATTCGGGAGAGCGCAGTTATACGCAGGTAATTCAGGAGAGCACAGTTATATGTAGGTAATTCGAGAAAATGAGCATATTATTCGAGTCTTCGCATAGCGTAACACAAATCTCGGCTCATAGCACAATACAACACAATAAAGGACTCTTCTCTCCCGTTTCAGATGTTTAGGTTTGGAGAGTGGTCGTGGAATTAAGGTTTAGGGTTTTACAAGTGGCCTCATCCCAAAATCGAAACAATGGCAAGGAAATCTCAAATTTTATGGAACAAAAATCACCGAGGCCAAGTCAAAAATGCTCTAGTAAATAAAATAGGGAAGTGGATTTGGGTAAATGCAAAACAATATCAGGGCATTTTAAAGCGCAAACTTGCTCGCTTTAAATGGGAACAAAAAGGAAGAAAACAATCTCAAAAAAATAAAACAAGTAAGAGCAGCAAAAATAAATAAGAGTCAACCATTTGCAGTCCCGCATCTACACCTCTTACTTGGTCATCAGAGCTCTATGTCCAAAAACTGATGAAGGCTAGAGAAAGGTTGGAAATTTTGGAAGCCAAAAGGACATAAAAGGGGGCCATAAAATTTCAGAGATTACAGTTGCAAATAAATGTTTAATGGATGGTAATATGATTCTAAAAGAGAAAGTAACAATGTTGCAAGAGGCTTTAGAGATAGGAAAACAAGAATGGGAAAACATGAAGACAACATGGCAAACAATGAAAGAATCAATGGCAACAAATAAGGAAGTGATAGTTTCTGAAGCAACTTAGGTGGATACACAAATATCTCGGCAGGTAGTCATTTCCGAAAGAAGAGGCAAAAGAGCATAAGAAGACAAACGTTCCAAAAGAAATCAAAATCAAAGCTAAGGACACTAATGGTTACATAAGGATGAAGGAAAAAGAAGATGTAAGTCCTCGTAGAGCATAGGAAAGAGAACACAAATACAAAAAAGATACGGAAACAAACTTTATTATCAAAGGAATAAGTGATTATGGAAAGAATGAAAGCACTCTCAATTTGACAAGAGACTTTTTGAAAGATAAATTACAATGGAGAGGGAAAATTTGCCAAGCAAGGAGGGTGGGAAAGATATTTGAAGAGAGGCCTCAGCCCATGAAAGTCATCATGGCAAGTGTGCAAGACAAACACTATCTCTTAAGCAAAAAGAAACTCTTGAAAGACTCACACTTCTTCTTAGATGAAGATCTAACTAGTAAACAACAAGAAGAGAGAAGGGAAGAAATGGAGAAAATTAGAGCAACAAGAAACGAAGGGAAAAGAGTATGGTTGTACAATGGTAAAACAGTTATTGCAATGTTTGGATCTCATGACAAAGCAGGGCAGTAAGCTGGCAGTAAAGAAAAAACAGTTAATTTTATAATAGGGAGGAAAACAACTCGATCAACATGGATGAAAAGGGGTGAAGACTCAAATTTGAGTCTTGTTTGCCAAGCTGTGTAGCGATCAAATCCTACCCAGGTCTACCTAAGTCTAGTTTGTTGGAATTGTAGATGTTAGCCTTGGAGGAGGGGACCTGGGATAGGGCCTATTGTAGAAGGTAGAGACATAATTTGTCTCACAGACACTCATGAACATGATGGTTGTAAAACTCCTATTTTTGATGGTTATTTGAAATTAGTGGTTTGGAATGAGGTAACAGAAAATGTCAAAGGGTATCAAGGAATACTGGTTTTAGTGAAAGAAAAAGAAAGTTGTCACGTTCAATTAGTGAAAGAAGATACAAATAAACAATATTTATGGTTCAAAATAATAGAGAATGAGAACCACATAAGAATTGCAACATGCTATTTTGCACCTCAAGTCTCAAAAACGTACAAAAATAAGAGGGTAGATAGCAAAGACCCATATTCAGCTTTAAAGCAAGATATTACCGCATATTCTCACTAGGGAGAAGTTCTTTTAGTGTGATATTTCAATGCTAGAACAACAAATCAACAAGCTAGTATTTTTTGTTGCAAAGAGGATCACAATCCTATCTGGCTCATTGAAGAGGAGAATCCCTAATGGTTGAAATGTTCATAAGATGACAAAGTTAGCAACCATTTTAGAGAGGAGTTGGTCAAGTTGTGTGGTGCTTTCAACATAATTATCTCCAATGGTCTAGATAGATGGAAAAGATTTGGGAAGTTCACTTGCAACACATACAATGGGGCAAGCGTTGTTGACTATTTTATTTGTTCACAAAGCTTAATAGATGAAGTTAAGATTGGAGAGCATACGTAGGACTTAAAATCAAGCCATAAGCCAATTTATATAAAGCTATCTTGGTTAGAAGAAAGACAACATAGGCGGAAAACCTAATGTTCTCCACAATCAATATCAAGGGGCAAAAATCCTTCTAACACAAGAAAATTGCACCATCTTCAAAACAATGTTGGAGAGATCAATTCTAAAGGGGAATAGTGGTTCCCAAAGCTTTAATAGTCATGAATTAACAAATATAATTCAAAGTTCACTTGAGAAGTGCAAAAGAGAAAAAAAATAGGAAATCTGAATCAAATTGTTTTCCTGTAAATGCTTGGTTTGAAGAGGAATCCAAAATGGCAAGGAAAACCTTGAAAAAGGCAAGTGAGGAGAAGATGAATGTAAAGTTATATAAACATATTTTAAAAAGGAAAAAATACGAGTTCATGCAAATAAGGCGAGAAGAGTTAATATATCTAAGAAAAAGTAACCCAAAGCTTTTTTGGCAGGAACTTCAACCAAGGAAGAAGCAAATTGAAAATAATATTACAGCCAATCAATGGTTTGACTATGCAAGATAACTCTATGAGAAAGAATAAGAGGATGAGCTTCCTCCCAAGATCAACACAACTACAAAGCTTTTCACATTACAGGAAGCGGAGACAAAAATTAAGAAGTTGATAATAAGGGAGGCAAAGGACTCGGTTGAACTTCAAGCATAATATCTAAAGTGGGGAATGAACATTCTTGCACTGCACATGATGGAAATATTCAACAACGTCATTGAGTAAGGATTCCCAAGGGATTGGACAACTAGTCTAGGAATACCCCTTTTTAAAGTGGAGACATTAATAATCCTTACAACTATAGAACCATTATGGTCAATCATTTGTTTGCAAAGCTCTTCATTGGCATGGTAGAAAATATAATTAGTAAGTGTGTGGAAGTAAAAGAAAAGAGGGCAAAAGGGCAAGCAGGTTTTAGGCTAAAACATTCTACAGTAGATCATAGTATCATGTTGAGACACATTATTGAAAAAGTTTTTTTTTTTGGAAGGGGGGGGGGGGAGGAAGAAGAAGTATTTTTGCTACTTTGTTGACTTCAAAAAGGCATTTGACACGGTCCTTAGAGACAAGTTGTGGAGTAGAATGGAAGAACTTGAAATTCCTTTGCATTATAGAGCCATTGTCCATATGCTTTATGAAGAGGTGAAAGTTAAAATTAGAACTTTAGTAGACGTTTCAGAAAGCTTTAGAAGTGACATTAGAGTCGAGCAAGGTTGCCCTTTATCCCCTACTCTTTTTCGTTTATATATTGATAAATTAGAAGAGTGGCTAAATTTGCAAGGTGGGGATGGTGTTTGGTTGGGGAAGTTTGTGATAAAACTTCTTTTATATGTCGATGACCTTGTATTGATTGCTAAATCGGCCCAGGGATTGTAGATGTACCTATATGCCCTTGAGCATTTTTGTAAAGCAGTGGGGACGCAAGTCAATACCAACAAGACCAAAATAGTGATTTTCTCAAATAAACAGACGCATAGCCAACATACATTCTTCTTTGAAGGCAACATTCTTGAAGAAGTAAATGAATACAAGTACCTCATGATTGATTTCAACAATAAGCTTAATTGGGAGGACTACAGAAAAAATAGAATTTCAGGAGGGTGGAAAGGATTATATGCTCTACGAAACAGATGTAGAGAGGTAGAGTTATGGGATTGGAAAATGATTAAAGTGCTTTTTGGGCTCCTAGTTTGTCTAGTGATATTATATGGGTGTGAACTGTGGGCTAGCAGCATCCCTGTCTCAAAATGGAAGCAAATTGAGACAATAGAAAAATGCTTGATCATGAACAAATTTAAAATAAAAAGTTCGGTTTTTTATGAGATAATGTTGAGTGAAACATGAGCAACTCCCATCAAAGCAATTATTATGGTTCGTCTCATAAGGTACCTACAAAGAATTGAGAAAATGGGAGAAGTTAGAAGGCTTAAAGCTATCTTTAATGAGTGAAAGAAATAAATAATGGACGAGGCAAAACAACAAATGGTTGCAAAAATGGAATATTTACCTCAATGCATGTCCCACAAATAACAAGGAGTTAAAGAGTTTTGTTATGGAGAAGTTTCATAAGCGTATACGGGGAAAAGAGTTGGGTAGAAAGAAGCACTATGTTCAGGAATTCAACCGTAGTTGTGATCTCCAACAAAAAGAGTACATTGGAGCTAGCATTCCATGAAGAGCAAAGATTATTATTGCTCAATTAAGAACTAACTCGCATCAACTACCGTGCGAAACGGGCAGGTGGAAAAGGCCTAAAGAAGCTTGGGAAGAACGAGGGTGTACTTTTTGCACTTTTGGGGTAGTGGAAAGAGAAAAAACATTTCATTTTAGAATGTGATGCTTTCAGAGACATCAAAGATAGTTACAACAATATGTTAACATTAGTTCCTTGGCATTATCTTTTCAGTAAAAAATCTCTTAGAAAATTGAATCAGCTCATCATTAATTTGAGTAATAAAAAAATTAAATCACAAAAAACAAAAAAAATAAAAACTAATGGTCACATAAACTTAAACTATTTCTAATCTAGTAAACGTTAAAATTTCATTAATATATTTTTTTCAAAATGTTTACCATACTATCATTTCAAAATGTTTACCATACTATCATAGCAACCTTCCTTTATCTTTAAATTTTATTTCCTTAAATAATTAATGCCATCTCCACTCAATAATTTACTTTAAAAATAAATTGCTACCAAATCGCTGATCAACGTATGGTATCCTCTGTGATTCGATCGATTCAATCTGAGCGATCTTTAAATTTTATTTGAAGTGTTTTAAGGGCACTTAACCATTTACCTAAATAATTAATGCGATCTCCACTCAATAATTTACTTTAAAAGTAAATTGCTGACCAAATCATTGATCAACGCATGGTATCCTCTCTGATTTCGATCGATTCAATCTGACCGGGCAAAAATGATTTTGTTTCGCAGGTTTCCCGAGCATTTGAAGTGAGAAAGTGGATTCCTCGGATGGCGGGTGTGGCCAAACATCTAACTAAATTTAAAACCATAAATTCCATATGAACGGGAAAGGAAAATAGGCCTTAAAATTGGAAAGGTCTTAGCAGGGTTTTAGGAAAGGAGAGGAATAGAGTTAGACCGCCAATGGCGATGGCGGGACTGGCAAAGCGTCTGGGAGAAAAAGCCTTCAATGACAGAGGAGAAGCAGTATTAGGAGCTATAAATAGTTTCTCAGGTGTTCAAGCAGCCGCTTTCCAGGCCATTCGAGAACGAATCGACTTAGTTGATATGGTCCTCGATATCCGAGATGCCCGAGTACTCTTTACTCTCCGCATTACATTAGTGATTACATTCCATTATAATCGTTTCTACTTAGATCCTTAGATTTAACTTATACGTTTCGGAATATGAATTCTATTAGTAGTGAGAATTATTTTGTGATTTTTTTTGGAAATGAATCCAAATTTACAGTTTATTCAGGCAGCTCAAAGCCTAAAACGAGTTGTATGAGTTATTAGGGAGGTACGCTTCACCATTATGTATAACATTGTTTGTTGTCCGTGGAACAGATTCCACTGAGTTCAACAAATGCAAACCTGCAAGACATCATATCAAGAAAGAAGCGTCTGGTTCTTCTAAATAAAATGGACCTAGCGGATCGCAGTGTAATGCGTGTAAGCTATCTCCCTACTTCCAAGGTTTCTGGCTATTTCAGCTATCTACCCACTTCCAATGTTTCTGGCAATTTCAGCCCCTGTTGTGCATCAAACGTTTAATTTTTTATTTCTAAATGCGGCTTTGGACGTTGACGAAATGATTTATATTGATCTCATGACTCTCCCCTAATTAGAAGTTGCAACTATACTATGAAGACGTTTTCTGACAGTTCGGTCAATAAGAAAGCATTGAGAAAGTTGCCACAACTTTGATTTTTCCACACATAATGTAGATTAATCTTATCTCAGATTCATTAAGCAGCTAGAAAGATTAAAAAGGGATAGAGATCCAAATCTCTTAGGTGTCTAAATGATCCCATGTTAAGATGGATTTTAAATAGGCACTTGCATAGTTAGTATAAAATAAAATTGTCTAATAATATATGTTTTTGTTATATAATTTCCTTTCACATTATATAATCTTTATTTATTTCACAGAGAAATATATTCCTCCCTTTCCTGGTTTCCTAGATGGAGCAGGATAGTAACCACCAGCGAGAATACTGGTTGGTATCTCCAACGTACTCAATGGAAGTTATCCGAAGACCTCTGAGAGCTTTCACACAGGAGCACCCAGCGGAGCATTTAGCAATGGAGCTAATCCTTGCGCCTATAATCTCTTTATATATGTGTGTGTTTATTTTATATTTTTTAACTTAGGGCTGATCATAGTTTTAAAAACTGGAACTGATTTTGAACTGGTTCACCTATCAAACTGAGTTTCCAACTAGAACTGGATCAAATTAGACTCACAGGATTCAATGAACCCATCTTTAAAAAATTACATAAAATAATTAATTTTTAATGAAAAAGATTATTTTAAGATTCCAAACCATTAGAGACAAATAATGCAAAGTTTGCTAATCTATATACCATGTAAGGTGTATAGATCAAAGTGGTACCTAGTGCAATACATATCATCAACAAAATACGTAATCAATGAGGCAGTAAATGACTTCTAGAATTCAAAAACAACGTTACAAGCTACTGTGCCACTGGCCTGCTTCAAATCACTAATCTGCTTCAAATCACTAATCAACATGATCACTAATCACCACTACTAGACATGGGATCATCACCAAGAGCTACATAAACATCATTTGGCTGAAAGACTGACTCAGACTCTTCTGCAACCTCAGTGGTAGCAGCAGCAGCAAAACTAGGCCTGGCAGAAGCATGACTTTCCTTAGAAAACACTCAAAACCACCCCTACTACAGCCCATGGTTTCCTTAGAAACCACTCAAAAGCACTAACCACAGGTCCCACAATGTAGCACGTGGGATGGGGTGTGATGGGGCATCTTGGAGCTGACCAGTCCAGTTTATGTCGGAACTGACCGGTTCATGCTGGTTGGTACGTGCCCGTTTGGCACCTAACTGCTACCAACCAGACCATCAACCAGGTTTTTCTACTGGTTTGAAGTGGGCAGGGAGCTGACTGGCCAGTTTTTAAAACTGTTGGGCTGATGTTCAAATATTTATTTGTTTATCATTAATTTATATTTATTTGTTTATCATTAATTTATTATTATTTTTAAATGCCATGTGCCAACTTGATGTTAAGCATGGGCATTACACATCTCACTCATACTGGGTTATAGAGTGCATTTCTTTGTGCAATGATGCAACATCATAGCGATAGCAATTGTCCCTAAGACTCTAGTTGGTCCACCTTTATATAGTGATTTGAAATTGTCATTTTCCTATTGTATTCAAATGCATAACTTAGTTATACAAGTTCTAATACTCTGCCGATTCTCTTCACCAACTTGGATACTCGGTGGAAAACGAAAACTTACCTCTCTTCTCTATGCAGAATGAACTTTAAGGCTTATGGTCCCTGTGTAACCTGCACAGAAGAAATTGGATGGAAATGCGATGGTAAATGAATCTTTGTTCTCAAAGTGTCAATCAACATCATGTCTCTAACTTTGTATGATGTCAAATGCTTTATTTTCATTATTGATCTCCGTGGCTTTTGTGCACATTGCAATTCTGATTGCGATCTCCCTGCTCCTTGCTCTTTAACAACATGTAAGGATGGATTTACTTGTGGATTTTGTAAAGCCAAGGCAAGTGCCAGTGGCAGGAACAAATTACAACTTGTCAATGGAACAATAAAACAACCTCTGCTCTGCAATCTGCTAATCAATAAACACCTTGTTGCTCAATTAAAACCTAATTGATTAACATACCAGGTGACTCCTTTGGGCGTATTGTCGTTGTTATGTGCCGCACTCTGCTTAGTACTCAAGATTCTCAGCAATCAATGGAAATGATTGGGCTATGTTTAACTTTAAGGTCCCATTACGGGATAGCCATCACACCAAAATTCTTCCTTCAAGACTGTTATCCACCAATCTGTCATGGAGAAATTTTCTGACAATTTTCTTCATGACCCATTATGTTTTGTTGCGTTCTAGAAGATGGGAGGATACTGGAAGTGGTCAGGCCTTTGATCCTTGCCCAGATAACAAGAGTGTTAAAATTGTCAACTAGGGCCAAATCCCACCTTAGGACAACTCATATGATGGAGATGATTATTGCATTGCATTTCTCTTTTCGAGAGGTCCAATTTTGATATAAAGATCATCTCATTCTGACAAGCAAAATGGAATTTTGAATTTATTCTCTCTCATGCACAAATTGTCAAGGTTGGCTTCAGTCTAATGTAGAGTCAAAAGCCCAATAGATGTGTCTCCTCACCCTCTACGAAGTGTATAAAAAGGAGTGACCTCTCTCCTCATTTGGACATCATTCATCTCATCACATATCTCTCTCTCTCCTCTCTTGATTGGTTCGTACAGCGTTGAGGCAGCCTTCTCTACTTCGCACGTGTGACAAGAGGACGAATTTTTGGACTTGTTTGCTAGCCGAAAATTTCAAGAAAACAAAACAACTTTGACTAGGGCACTTTTGACCAGTGTTGACTTCGTTTTTGTGGGCAAAAATCCGATTTTTGAAGGCCGCATTTATTGGCACAATTTTCGAGGAGTTTGGGACAATTTGATCAGCGTTGACTTCAGATTTGACTGCAGAATTTACAGCTGTGTTTTCTCTTTCCTTTGACTGGTTGACCGAACAATTTTGGGCTGACTTTGACCCTCTTGGAAGGCCGAATTGATCTGTTGTTGATTGAGCTGCTTGGACGACATTTTGGAGTTGCTTTGACCAATATTGACTTTCTAGTTAGGGCTGCAGTTGGCTGTTGATTTTGACAGGACTATTTTGTGCAAGTTAATTTGATATTTGTACTCTCTTTCTCTGCTGAACTATTGAAGAATAATAAGAAAATTTGATCAAAGGGTTTCCCCACATTGGGGTTTTTCCCTAGCATTCGCCACATCTTGTGTCCTCTTGTCTTGGCTTGTCTTCTACACTTGTTTTTATGTTCTATCGACATTTACTATCAATGTGTTTAAGTTAGTGTGATTGCTACTGGAAATAATTGGAAATTGTCATTGGGATGATAAGGAACATTGAAGTAAATTGTGCTAAAGCATAGAACATACCATTGTTATCTAAAATTAACATAGTATCAGAGCTTAGGTGAAGACAAAGCCCAAGCAAGAGTGAGGAAAAGCAATCACTAAGGGAAGTTGTTGTACAAGGACTTGGAACTAGTCCCAATGACGACTACATTTTACTTCAAATACGAGGACAAACTTAAGGACAAATCTGACTATCATGCATGGAAGATGTCTCTAGATCTGACATTGGAAGAAATTGATGCCATAGACTATGTCAAAGGAAGAGTAGTGGAGCCTCCTTCAAATGCATTCGTGGCTGCACAAACAAAGTACAAGAATGGTGAGGTTAAAGCTAAGAAAATTATTGTTGAAACTTGATTCTATTCACAAGCCTTTGGTTGCCTACATTTCTGATTTGGAAACATTCAAGGAGATGTATGACAAGCTGGTTGGGATGTTCAAAGTAAATAATGCAAATCAAGTTCTCTTTCTCAAGAACAAGTTGAAAGACATCAAGATGGATAGAGGAGAATCTATCCAATCCTACTTCATGAGGATTACCAAGATTAAGAACGATCTCCTATCTATTGGAGAAGTCATTGGTGACAGGGAGCTCACTCTTATTGCACTTGGAGGTCTTACAAGAGAATGGGATGTGTTCAACACCACCATCTTCAACAATGATAGGATTCCACTATTTGATGAATTGTTAGCTAGATGCACTCAAGAAGAAATAAGGATGATGGAAAGAGACAAGTGCTCAAATGGAAACAACCCTACCGCCTTCTTCGCTCATACTAAGAGGAAGAACAATGTTGGTCCAAGAAGACAAGGTCAAGGGTTCAAGCCGGGATTCAAAGAAGGAAGGAAAGGAAGATGCTTCAGTTGTAATAGGTTTGACCACTTCGCTAGAGAGTGTCCTCATAAGAAGGATACTTCGAGAGATGATGACAACAATAACAACAACTATAAAGGCAATGGCAATCAAAGGAACTATAGGTTCAACAATAAAGGAAAGAGGAATGCTCCCGCTGCTCGAAATGGAAATGGTTGTCCTCCCAAGAAGTCGAGAAACTCCAAGTATGAAGAAATTAATGTTGTAAAGAAAAAGAATTTTATCTTATTTCTGCCCTCACCATTGCCTCTCCTCTGGATACATTGGATCATTGGTTGATTGATAGTGGTACCTCAAGGCAGTTCACTGGGTACAAAGAAACTCTCTAACTTGATTGAAAAGAATACTAATATGGAGATTATACTTGGTGATAATGCCACTTATCTCGTGAAAGGAATTAAGATTGTTACTCTTCACTTAAATCAAGGTCAAACTCTTCATTTACAAGAAGTGCTATATGTACCTGATTTGAAAAAGAACTTGGTCTCTATTTTTGCAATAGAAGATAAAGGTTTTAAGGTGACATTCATTGATGGGAAAGTTTGTGTTTGGCAAAGGAACCCAAAAGATGCATTCACTCATGGATTCAGGGTTGAAGGTCTTTATCAGGTTGGAGGAAGTCTGTTGGGAGCAATTACTTGTGATACTTCTCTTCAATCCGAATTATGGCACCAAAGATTTGCTCACCTTCATTTTAAAGCCTTACCTGATGTAAGGAAGATGGTCACAAGTATGCTCGAATTCAACTTAGATCATGAAGGTGTTTGTTAGGGATGTGAAGTTGGAAAACATACAAGGGGACCATTCCCCTCAAGTGAAACTCAAACCATCGATATTCTTCAATTGGTCCATTATGATCTATCAAGTATGTTGCTCGTGACATCTTTGGGTAGATATTTGTACTATGCTATTTTTGTGGATGACTTCTCTTGCAAAACATGGACCTATTTCTTAAAGAAGAAGGATGAAGTGTTCAAATGGTTCCACTCTTTCAAAGCCTTGGTTGAGAATCAAATAGGGAAGAAGATCAAAATATTGAGGATCGATAATGGGACCAAATATGAGTCAAATGAGTTCAAAGGCTATTGTAGAGAAGCTGGCATTAAGAGGGAGATCACTACTGCATATACTCCTGAACAAAATGGCGTTGCCAAAAGGAAGATTCGAACTATCATAGAAGCCACCCGTGCCATGCTTCATGACTAAGGTCTACCAAAGTTCTTATGGGGAGAAGTGGCCAACATCGCTGTGTGTGTCCAAAATAGATGCCCACATCAAACTTTGGACTTCAAGACACCCGAAGAAGTATTCGCCGGTAAGAAACCTGATGTTTCTCATTTTAGAATTTTTGGTTGTCCCGTATATTTTCATGTGCCGAAAGAGAAAAGAAACAAACTATATGCATCTTGGGAAGAAAGGAACGTTTGTGGGCTACAGTGAAACTTTGAAGGCATATAGAATCTATGTACTTGGTCAAAGGGAAGTGGAATTAAGTCATGATGTCACTTTCGATGAAGATTCTGCTCTTAGGAAGGTCCATGAACTTCCTATCCCTAGGAAGGACAATGGCGATGCTGTTGCAGAAAAGCAGGATGAGCCTCCGTCTGATGAACCAATGCTCGATGTGGAAGGTTTGATGGATCCCATTGATCCACCTCCTAGTGAGCCCTCTACTTCAAGAAAAGGACTTTTGTGGCTCAAAGATACTCTTGAAGATGCTGAGAAACATATTCCGCCAAGGGGGACATTTCGTGAAAGTAAGAAGCCGAATAGGTACCAAGGGTACTTAGCTACCATGAGTACCATTGTACAATCTGAGCCTTGTACATTTGAAGAAGCCATGAAACACCAAGTTTGGAAGGATAAGATGAATGAGGAGTATGAGTCGATCATGAAGAATGATGTCTGGGATGTGGTTCCTAGACCCAAGGACAAGTCAGTGATCACTTCAAAATGGCTCTACAAGATCAAACATGGAGCTGATGGGAGTGTTGAAAAGTTCAAGGCCAAATTTGTTGCACGAGGCTTCTCTCAAAAGGAAAGAGTAGGCTATGATGAGATATTTGCACCAATTGCCAGATATACCACCATTCGTTCGATCATGGCCCTTGCTACCTCGCAAGGATGGAGCCTTCACCAAATGGATGTCAAAACTACCTTCTTGCATGGGTCGCTTAAGGAGGAAGTCTATGTGGAAAAACTCGAGGGGTTCGAAGTTCAAGATCGTGAGACACATGTATGTGGGTTGAAGAAAGCCCTCTATGGGTTGAAGCAAGCCCCTAGGGGTTGGTATGAGAGGATTGATAGCTATCTTATGAAGCTGGGATTTACAAGGAGTGATGCTAACCCGAACCTATACTTCAAGGTTGAAAAGGACAAGCCTCTCATTCTGGTCCTTTATGTGGATGATCTCTTTCTGACAGGTGATGACCCTCTCATTCATCAATGCAAGAGGGAGTTGACTTCCGAAATCGAGATGAAGGACCTAGGACTGATGCGCTACTTCCTAGGGCTGGAGGTCTGGCAAAACCCAAGTGAGATTTTCCTTTCTCAAGGAAAATACATTGTGAAGCTACTTGAGAGATGTGGGATGGTGGATTGCAAGTCTGTGACTACTCCGATGGAACTCAACTTTAAGAAACTATGTGGAAGTGCTGCTGGGTCCAGATTAGCAAACCCTTCCGAGTATCATCAAATTGTAGGGGATTTGATGATCTTGGTCAACTCCTGTCCTGACATATGCTTCGTTGTGAACACGTTGAGTCAACCTATGGTCAAGCCTCATCACATTCATTGGATTGCTGCTAAGAATCTCTTGAGATATCTCTGGGGCACAATCCACTTTGGACTGAGATACACTGTCGGAAACTTGAGACTACATGGATATTCAGATGCTGACTGGGCTGGTAGTGTGGTGGATCGTAAGAGCATGTCTGGATGCTGCTTCTCTTTGGGGTTTGCTTCAATATCTTGGATGAGCAGGAAGCAGAAATCAATTGCACTAAGCATGACCGAGGTCAAATACATTGCTTTGAGTATGGCCTGTTGTGAAGCTGTTTGGTTGAGGAAGGTCTTCAATGAGATATTTGAGCACATGCTAGATACTACCATGATCCTCTGCGACAACTAGAGTGGGATTCACCTATTAGAGAATCTCGTGTTCCACGACCGCTCCAAGCACATTGAAATCAGGTACCACTTTATCTGGGATATGGTACAACAGGGAGCAATAAGGCTCGAACACATTAGAACAAATGAGCAGGTCGCAGACATTCTCACGAAGCCTTTGGGGAAGCTTAAATTCTTAACCTTTCGAGAGAGACTTGGAGTTGTGGAATGACCCTCCTATGAGGGTTCCGTATGAGTTGAACACTGAGCTCTAGGAGCTCCTGGGGGCTTGGGGTACTTCTTGGAGCTGTGAGCGACCATAGGGTTAGTGGTTCACCTTCCTTCAGTGGTGCGCTATGTACAGGGATAGTGGTTCACCATCCCTTGTGATACCCCATGATGGTTGACATGTGTGTAGGGTGAGTGGTTCACCTTCCCTTACTCGGACACATGCATGTAGGGTGAGTGGTTCACCTTCCCCTACGGTTGACATATGCATAGGATGAGTGGTTCACCTTCACCTGTCAATGCCCCAACACACATCTTACCCATAGAGTTTGGGACTCATGGGAAGTACCTCTCATCTGGCCAATGAGTTAGGAAAAGATGGTTAGGGACCATAGCACTATTGATGGACGCATTGTGTATTGTTGTACTCCCTATGACTAGGATGCATGGTGTTCAACAACTTGATCTGGGATCGAGGACTGACTTTTGTCAGTGGAGAGTGGTATGATCTTATGACTCACTCTCGATCACTTCATCTTCATTATTACTTCATGGTTCAACAGAGTAGAGTAGAGCAGGGCAGTGATGACAGGGATGGTACAAGATGACAGGATGACATGATGACAGATGGATTGGTAGGTGGAATTCTCGCTAGTTGAGAGGGAGTGTTAAATTGGCAACTAGGGCCAAATTCCACCTTAGGACAACTCATATGATGGAGATGATTATTGTATTGGATTCCTCTTTTGTAGAGGTCCAATTTTGATATAAAGATCATCTCATTCTGACAAGCAAAAATGGAATTTTGAATTTATTCTCTCTCATGCACAAATTGTCAAGGTTGGCCTCAGTCTAATGTAGGCTCAAAATCCTAATAGATGTGTCTCTTCACCTTGAACGAAGTGTATAAATAGGAGTGATCTCTCTTTTCATTTGGACATCACTCATCTCATCACATATCTCTCTCTCTCTCCTCTCTTGATTGGTTCATCAGCTTGGAGTTAGCCTTTTCTACTTCGCACGTGTGGCAAGAGGACGAATTTATGGACTTGTTTGTTGGCCAAAAATTTCAGGAAAATAGAACAACATTGACTAGGGCATTTTTGACTAGCATTGACTTCGCTTTTGTGGGCAAAAATCTGATTTTTGAAGGTCGCATTTATTGGCACAGTGTTTGAGGAGTTTGGGACAGTTTGAGTAGGGTTGACTTCAGATTTGATTGTAGAATTTACAGCTGTGTTTTCTCTCTCCTTTGATTGGGTTGACCAAACTGTTTTGGGCTGACTTTGACCCTCTTGGAAGGCCGAATTGATCTATTGTTGACTGAGCTGCTTGGAGGACATTTTGGAGCTGCTTTGACCAACATTGACTTTCTGGTTAGGGTTGCAGTTGACTGTTGTTGACCGCTGATTTTGACAAGACTGTTTTGGGCAAGTTAATTTGATATTTGTACTCTCTCTGTGTTGAACTATTGAAGAATAATAAGATTTGATCAAGGGGTTTCGCCACATTGGGGTTTTTCCTTGGCATCCACCACATCTTGTGCCCTCTTGTCTTGGTTTGTCTTCTATACTTGTTTTTATGTTCTATTTGCATTTACTATCAATGTGTTTAAGTTAATGTGATTGTTATTGGAAATAATTGGAAATTGTCATTGGATTGATTAGGAACATTGAAGTAAATTGTGCTAAAGCATAGAACATACCATTATTATCTAAAATTAACAAGGAGTCATTATCTGTGAGAGTCAAGTAGAGTCTTGGATGATAGCCTTTCTGATATCGCTGGCTAGATTGGACAAATAACTATCATGGATCTAGAAGCATCCAATTCTCGCCTTGCACAGTCAAGTAATATCCAAAGGGAATCTTCTGTTTGTATTGAGGGAATGAGGCAACTGAGCACATTTAATAGCAAGTTTGAACTATCTCTGCCTTTAGAGGGAGGAGGATCATCTGCAATTCCTCATGATTTTGGTGAACAGTCTTAGAGCTCTGTTGAAAATCAAAGTTATCAGAACCAAACTGGTCATTGAAACCGAAAAACCTTGTGGATCGAGAACTGGACTGGAATCGGAAAAAAATGGTTTACACATAAAATATTCATATTTTAAAGAAAAAAAACAGATATATTCATGTGCATTCATATGAATCCAAACCATTTATACACAAATATGCAAAAGTTTTCATTTATATAGCAAGTAATAGTGCATATAACTAAAATAACACTTAGTGCAAAACATCGCTGAACCAAAAATATTACAAACATCAAGAAGCAGGCTCTAAAAGGCCTTTATAGTCCAAAATAACATGATAGATCATAGTGTTATATTACAACTTACAATACTACAAGCTATATCTACAACAAATCAATGATGATCAGAATCATCATCATCCTCCTCATCTTCATTTGAAGAATGAGTACCATCCAAGTCTGCAATGGGATTATGGCATGATTCCCCTGGCCTTGAAGCTGCTACTGGTGTTTCTGATATATCTGTTTTTACATCTTGGTGCTTGACTCTCCACAACCCATTCTGATGTTGGATCAAAGTCAACCAAGACAATGTTGCTTGATTTAGGGGTTTTATTCAGCAATTGGTTGAGCCTCAACCTAAGGTTGTACTAAACAAAAACCATGTCATTCAACCGCTTTTGTTCCAAACAGTTCTTCTTCTTAGTGTATATACACTCCAAGACACTCCAATTCTGCTCACACCGTGAAGCACTACATGTTTGGCTCAATATTCTAATTGCAAATTTTTGCAACTGAGGGCATTCACAACCAAATTGTTGCCACCAATAAGCTGCAAAAAAGGTGGAAGGAAAAAAAGTATTAGCAAATGAATTTGAAAGTTGAAACTTGGACTCAACAATTGCAAATTGAAATGAGTAATCTAAGAATTTGCAAATTTTGACAGTTATTACTGTTATCACCCCAAGAAACTCTCCTAGGTTGTATTTCGGAGATGCTCGGGAACATTACAAACTCAACATAATGTTGGAAATGGATGAATGGAAGGAATGATGCTTGTTCAAGCCAGATAACCACTTCTACTATGCTTAACTCTAGACATACGTGAACACCCCCAGACTACAAGGCTTTAGACCACCAATTACTCACAGTTTAATGAATTAGGTGAACATGGAGAATACTGACCACACCAGCAGATGCACAAGACCATGTGATGGCCGACTGCAACCAGTAAAAAGGTCTGCAAATCTATTTCCTAATGCACAGACAGGATGACAACTCTCTGGCACTAAATAAATAGAAACCTGCATAACACAATCAATGATACATACTAGACTTCAACACAGAGGTAGGATGACAGCTCCTCTAATGCTAAATATCAAGAGCACATGAACAAATGCATAACAGGCACAACCTAGAACAGAATGGAAGTGGAAAGTGAGCAATTAACAACAAAAGAAGCTTGTATTAGCTGAAAATGAAGACGAGACGCCGCAAGTATCAAAGTAGTTACAGTCTCCAGAAGTTGAACCTTACATCAAAACAACAACCATCAACCATCCCCCGATTACATCTGTTTTCTGGGTATATATAGAGTTTGATTACAAAGATATTCTGCTGTTCTATGCGTGGAGGGGTCATAATGGACCACCAACTGCTTTAACTCTCTGATGGAGTCTCTGCTACAATCTGCTTGCTTTAATGAATGAATTTGATGTTTTCTGGTGCTCTATTGTCCTTCTCGAGCAGGTGGAGTGTAGTATGGAAGAAGTTCCATAACTGGTAATTGCGTTTAACTGCTCGAGGCACGTCCTTTTCTTCTTGGCCATCCTGTTTATTGAATGCGGTGGTTGAAGATTAACTGCGCAGAGTGCTATATACTGGCTACCTTCTTCCTTCAGATGCATGGGACTTGCTATGGACGAGCTAACTGCATGGCGGAACAAATATCAACCGTTGGATCAAGTGAATGGAGGGCAGAGATCTGTTGGCGAGAAGAATCGAGCGGAAGCGGGAGAAAACAAACGTGAGCCGTCAGATTGTGGGTGGACAGATCTGACGGCCATTGGGTGGAAGAGTAGCACGGGAGAAAATGAGCGGGGATGAGTGAACGGGCGGTAAACGGTATTGATCGCACTGCCTTTGGGAGTGAAGCGGTAAAGGTATGCGGGCGAGCGATGTGAGTCATCGGGCGACGCGTGGCGGATGTGACGGGAGGAAAACCGCTATGATCGCGAGTTAACGTGTAGTTAGTTTGTGGGTGCAGGAGGAGCGATCCCTATTGGATCGCATGGATGGACGGCGGGGAGCGCTTGACACGGAGTATTGGCAGTGAGCGTGAAATGAGCGAAGGCCGTTCGATCTTGTCGGGACTGATTGGACGGCAGAGGAGTGATCAGATGAGTCGCTTTATCGAGCATGACGAGAGTCATCGGATCGGGTTTTTCTTTTGATAATTTTGGGCGATGTGCGATCAGATTGCATCACAATATCGCATCGACGGAAATCAAGGGAAAAACAGAGGCAACGGGGTGAAAGGGAGTAAGCGAGGTGAAGGAGAAGGAGGACGATAACCGGTGCAAACCTCTTCTGAGCAAGAAACCAAGGGCCGAGCTTACTTCCACTCTTTGAAAATCAATGACATGTAGCAGAGCTAACACTTACCTGGGGGGACTCTTTGCTCTATTTCTTATAGCCATTGAAATTCCAAAGGTACCAATACTCTCACTGAAATTCAAGAGCTTGTTATGAGTCTGATCTTGAGTCTTGGAATCTGGACCATGCGTTCAATGCATTTATACAATCCCCCTAATAGCTCCCCAGCAACGTCAAAATTTGTAGTGTAATGGTACCTTCAAAATTCAGAAAACAAAAACATATTCATCAATTCAACAAAATTTATAACTTATAAGCAATGATCTTTGAAATCCAAAATTACATACCTTGGATTTAAGTAGTAGCCAATTGCATGTAAAGGTCTATGGAGTTGTGTGTTCCATCTTTGTTAATTTTAGATAACAATGGCATGTTTTATGCTTTAGAGCAATTTACTTCAATTTTTCTTATTAGCCCATTTCCAGATTAGCAATCACATTAACGTTGATAGTAAATGTAGATAGAACATAAACAATAAGTAGAAGACAAGAAGACACAATATTTGGCAAATGCCAGGGAAAAACTCCAATGTGGGGAAAACCTTTTGATCAAATCTTTTTATTGTTCTTCAAAACTTCAGTAGAGAGAGAGTACAATATACAAATTTACTTTCCCAAACACTGTCAAAACTGTCCAGTCAAACTGCAGTCAATAGGATGCCCTAACCAGAAAGTTAACGTTAGTCAAACCAACAAAAATTCTCCTCCAATTCAGCTCGGTCAAACCCAGTCAACTAGGCCTCCAAAGATAGTCCAAATCAGCGCAAAATAGTCCTAAAAAATCTGGTCAAACCTGTTCAACGCACAAGCAACTTCTGCAGTCAAAGCGCTGTAGTCAATGTTGGTCAAACTGCCCATAAAATCTCGGTTTCTATGCTAGAATATGTGGCCTACCCAAACATAAATTCTCCCACAAAAATTGCAGTCAAATGAAGTCAAACATTGCCCGGTCAATGCTGGCTACAACTTGGTCAACACAAAGAACATAAATATCCAGTCAACTCTTCGCACGTGTGGAGAAAAACAGGTTGCCTGAAATTTGTACGATCTAATAAGATGAAGAGAGAGAAAGATGTGTGATCAATGAGTGACCAAATGAGGAAAATGACTCCATTATATATACACAACGTTGAGGGCGAAGAGACATGTCTGTTGGGCTTAATGAGCCTACATTTGACTTCTGGCCGACCTTGACAATTTGTCCATAGAAGAAATAAATTCATAATTCCATTTGTACTTATCAGAATGAGATGATCTTTAGATCAATCCTACACCTCTCGGAAAGAGGCATCCAATAAAAATATCATCTCCATCATATGAGCTGTCCAAGGTGGAGTTTGGCCCTAGTTGCCAATTTTAACACTCCATCTCAACTAGGATGAACTCCACCTGTCAAATCATCTGCCAATCTGTACCATCTCTGTCATCCCTGCTCTGCTCTGCTTTGCTGAACCATGAAGAAATAATAAAGAAGAAATGATCGAGAGTGTATCATACCACTCTCAATTGACTCGAAGTCAATCTCCATTGATCCTAGATCAATATCAAACATCCTAGCATAAGGAGTATGATAGTACACAATGCGTCTATCGGTAGTACTATGGTCCCTATCCTCATTTCCCCACTCATTGGCCAGATGAGAGGTACTTCTCATGAGTCCCGGATTGCATGGGGAGGATGTATCGACAGGAGAAGGTGAACCACTCATCCTGCTCATATGCCATAGAAGAAGGTGAACCACTCATCCTATGCATATATCAACCATCATGGGGTATCGCAGGGGAAGGTGAAACACTCACCCTATTGTTGCTCATTGCTCTAAGAAGTACCCCAAGCCCCCCGAAGCTCCCAGTCCAACTCAAACGGGACCCTCATAAGAGGGTCTCTCCACGACTACAAGTCGTTCATGGAAGGTTAAGAATTTGATCTTCCCGAGGGGCTTCGTAAGAATATCTGCGACCTGTTCATTAGTCCGAATGTGATGGAGCCTTATTGCTCCCTGCTATACCATATCCTGGATAAAGTGGTACCTAATATCAATATGCTTGGAGTGGTCATGAAACACGTGATTCTCAGAAAGACGAATCCCACTTTGGTTGTCGTAGTAGATCACGGTGGTATCCAACACATGCCCAAACAACTCACTAAAGAGCTTCCTCAACCAAACAGCTTCATAGGAGGCCATACTAGTAGCAATATATTCGACCTTGGCGGTGCTCAAAACAATTGATTTCTGCTTCCTGCTCATTCAGGATATCGAAGCAGAACCTAGTAAGCAGCAACATCCCGATGTGCTCTTGCGATCCACCACACTACCAGCCCAGTTAGCATTAGAATAACAATGGAGCCTCAAATTTCTGGTAGTGTATCCAGTCCGCAGGTGATTGTGCCCTAGAGATATCTCAAGAGGTTCTTGGAAGCAATACAATGTATGTGATGAGGCTCGACCATGAATTGACTCAATGTATTCACTGCAAAACATATGTTTGGAAGGGAGTTCACCAAGAACATTAGGGCCCCCACGAGTTGACATATTTAGAAGGATTTCCCAACTTGGGCCCAACAACACTTTCACATAACTTCTTGAAGTTAAGTTCCATTGGAGTAGTCACACACTTATAATCCACCATCCCAAATTTTCAAGTAGCTTCACTATGTATTTTCCTTGGGAAAGGAAAATCTCACCTGGCTTTCGCTAGACTCCAAGCCTAGGAAGTAGTGCGTCAATCCTAAGTCCTTCATCTCGAATTCGGAAGCCAACTCCCTCTTGCATTGATTGTAAAAATTTCTCATTTCCCACCCCGGTTTTCAGTTTCACTTTATTTCTCCAAAATAGTTAAATGGCCTTTTCCATATCCATACATTCAACAATTGAAAAAATAAATTTTGCTGAAAACACATTCTGGAAATTTTACAGAATGATGGAAAATGCAGAAATAAAAATCAGCACATACAAACAGCGATTCAACACATTTAAACACAGTGATTTTTGGTCAAGGTGACCCTGGAAAAACCCCCTACAACTCTTGGGGAAAACCAGTTCGAAAGCTCCTTATTTTTGGAAAATGCTTTTTACAGTGAGAGAAATATTCAACAAAAAATCAGCTAGCAAACTTTTACAACTTATCTCATTTTCCGTGCCTCACAGCCAACTGGAAATACTTGCAAACAACAAAACAAAACAACAATAAATGCTGTACGACCTCCTCGATTTTTGTGCCCAATTTCAGCCTTAAATGCTGCTGTACGGTCTGCCTAGAAAAGCGTGTAAGCTGGCATAAATACGTTGTACGGATTTCCTCAATTTGCGTGCCAAGGTACAACCACTTGCTGTACGGATTTCTGCTCCTCGATTTCTGTGCACTTGTACGGATTTCTAGAAAATCGTGCCCAAATTCTGCCTTTCACTGTGTGCTAACTCAGCTGTATGGATTTGCTAAAATGCTGTCTTGGAATGTGTGCCAAGCTGCTGTCTCTTTCTCCTCCTTGTCCAAAAATCTCTCTTGCTCTCCTTCTCTCAATCTGCTCATGAAAGAATGAATGACCTTTTCCTCCTTTTCCTCCTTTAATCTAACCCTAAGTGACTTTTGGGGAACCCCTAAATCCAATGGTTGACATAGATTGAGATCTAGGGCTGAGATTAAATGCTCATTTAAATCTCACTTTCTATTTTTTAATTCACCCCACTTTAATAAAGACCCACTTAGTCATTTATTTCTAAAGTCACTTTTCTTTTCCAATTTTACATTGACTTTATTAAAGTCACTTTAAAATTAGACTTTAATAACTTTATCACTTAAAGTCACTTTTAAATTAGATTTGACTTTATAAAAATTATAAAGTCACTTTAAGAGAAAAATTA
>APFE031749174.1:110855-129692 GCA_000404065.3 Pinus taeda
AGTATGTTAGAAATTAAGGAAAAAAATAAAAAATAAAAAAATTATGCCCAAGTTGCGGCTTTTGTGGACCGGTCGAACTGGAACAAATCGGTTCGGTACCGAATCGGTCTGTTTCGGTTCAAACCTGATTTGGCCTCCAACCAGTCAGACCGACCAGTTCTGATAACATTGTTGCAAATTCCCATTTTGTTGTTCCACATTCTACGCGATTTGAAGAGCAGTCAATAGGTGCAGGATTTGTTTCTCAAGATTTATCAGGGACTAATCCCGAGCCAAGAGAATCGGAGAAAGGGAGCTTATGGGTGTGTCTATAAGGGTTTGGACTCGGAAGATGGAGATTTTGTTGCAATCAAGTAGGTGTTGCTGAAGAATATTCCTCAAGAAGATCTTAACAATATCATGCAAGATATTGATCTTCTGAAGCACAAAAATATTGTCAAGTATGGGGGTCTTACCAAAACACACTTGTACATCATTCTTAAGTATGTAGAAAATGGTTCACTTGCTAGCTTTATCAGGCGGCAAACCAAACAAGTTTGGAGATTTCCCTGAATCTCTTGTGGCTATTTACATTGCACAGGTATTGGATGGCACCTGAGGATGGGCATCATCCCATAGTTGAGCATTTGTCACCTGACATTATAGATTTTCTGCATCAGTGGTTCCGGAAGGATGCAAAGTTGAGACAAGATGCAAAGAATCTCTTGATGCGCCCATGGATCAAGAATTTTAGGAAGTTTTACAATCACTACAGAGGACAGGTGGCGGAATTGTGAACATGCCCCATGACATGTGAACAGTTGTGGAGAGAACGATTGAAGATGGTGAAAAGGAAGAAGGAAGACCATCTGCGGAGAATATGACAACAAAGTTGTTTGAGGCAGGATTTGAAGAAACTATGAGTGCCCAATCCACTGCAAAAGACATGCACCAAGTGGAAGAGGCAACAAAGAGATCAATAGAAAAGCGGTGCCTTTCACTTCACAACTTTCCAACACTAATTCTAGCATTACAGAAGTTGACAACACACAAATCTCTGTACGAGATGCAACTCTGGCTATTTCTGTAAGCTTGCTCATAGGTTCTGATTCTGCTGTGCCTAGATCTGTTTCTGAAGATGTGCCATATGTTGCAGAACCACTACATACCATGGCTTTATTGAATGCCAAGAATGCCAAAGAAATAGTTCTCTGTGGAGAGAAAAATTCTCCAAAATCCAGGGCGAATGTGGAAGTCAATGAAGGAGTGCTGTCCTCTAAGGATTCAGTCTTCACATCTCACAGTCATTAAAATGGAGCAACCAATGGAATTAAGGTTTCTAGTCATAAGCACGGGCATGGGAACAAGGGTTTTGTTATGTTAGCAATAAAGAACATGAGGTTGGAAATGATGAGGAAACTGGGACAATCAATGCACGAAGGGAATCTTGTGCAACCTGTAAGTGTAGAAATATCTAAAGATTCACCAGTGAGGGCTGAATCAACAATAGCTGGTGCAGGGTCTGCAATAAAAAACTCAGAAACAGATGGTTTCAAATCATAGGCCAAGCCAAACAAAGTGTTGATTACCTAAAGGATCAGGATGTTATCATTGATGAGACTCTTGCTCTAGTTACTAGAGGTTTCTCTTGAAAAAAGTGTGTCGAACATATGAGGTTGTTGCTTTGGTTGCTGGAGATTTTGAGGTGTGTGAGAGGGATTCTAACCCTTTATGGGTTGTTGTTACTTTTACCACGAGCTTGGTGTTTTAGGATCAATGAGTTGAGAAGTATGCAAATTTTTAACTTGTGTTTTGATAGATTTGAATTCCCTGTCTCATTCTCGTTTAGAAATGTGATTATCTTTGTAGGATGTCTTGAATGACTCTTGATGTGGTGCTAAAATATTTTGGCCCATGATGTTGACCTCATGTTATGCGTGTTGAAGAATCTAGGGCAATCAGGTTAATAAGATTCTTCTCATGATGATAACTACTTGTGAGGTACTTTTTACTTTTTCTTATTAGCACAATCTTCTCTTGTTTGTTTTCTTACTTCATCAAATAGTTACCAAAAAAAGAGACAAGAACACAAGATGTTGGCTCTTTGCCAAGGCTAAAACCTCTCACTCTTTGAGAGGAAAATCACCCGCACAAATTCTTCTTATAGAGATTCTAATTGACGAATACCAAGACCAAGACCAAGACCCTTGACTTAGTAGCCACTCCAAGCTCAAGACACACATTCTCTTGACAATCCTCTTCTTGATTCCTCTTCCACCAAGATATTCGTCATTGCCTTGACAATAAGGTCTTCACTGCTGCTTTGATACCAAACTCTTCACCATTGACTTGACATCGAGATCTTGTTACTTTGTAGGAGCACCGAGACTTCATGTTTAAACTGTGACATTACTGGATCCTTCTCTCTGTGGCAGCATCGAGATTTCTTCATCTAACCAGAGGTATCCTAACTTGTTTTATGCACTTAGACCACCTGAATAGAGATGTCCGAATTGTTCACTGTTTTTGTCCTCTGAAATCACTGATAGAGACCACCGAATTTATGACTATAGTTTACTTCATGACATGGAGACATGACTACTACAGGAATATCAAACTGAGATCAATCTTCTTGTCTGCTGTCACTGTGATCTCCTTTTAAGAAGGATCCGAATCCAAGCTTTATTGACTGTAATATAACACTGAAAATATCCCTTAATACAGAGATTTGAACGCTGTACTCTTCACTGAATTTATTCGAACTTGATGACTGTGATGCTCACCTACATCTCAAAGATTGCGAAGTACTGTTACAGTAATTACCCACCGAAGTTGCAGAGGTATCCGAGTTCTGAACCTGTCCTTTTGCGAAAATCTTAGCTGGGTATTTATAGTAGTTTGTCCTCCATAAATGAGCCGACGTGTCCAAGTGAATAACTGTGTCTATTTGAGGTGAGCCGACATGAATGTTCCATACAGTTTGCAGGTCGACTTCAAGAGAGGACTGTGCTTGACTTTTTGGAGGGCTTTTCTAGACACTAGGTTGACTCATATACATTTTATATATGCTCAAGAAGAGATCTTCATACATGACATTGACTCTTTGACTCAATAATAAATCCTAAGGCTGTCAATGGGAGCCATAAACAAATAAAATCACTTGCTCAAGAAACCTATGAATCAAGGCTTACAATAATAATTTTATTTTCTTCATTACATCATTTACAATAGTCATAATTACATGTCATTATGAAGACCGAACCTAGTTACATTTTACAACAATGCATAAAGTTTGCGTAGCCCTTCCAACGTGGGGAGATGGTGATCTGCCTTGACTCTTAACTAGTGTGAGCGCACTCAAAGCTACTTGAAAGAAAAAATGAAGCTTGTATTAGATGGAATTGAAGGTAGCGATTGTTTCCTCAAAATCTAGCAAGTCTTTTAAGGGGTGACCTACAAGGCAAAAACTAGACCAAGGGACAGCAATGAGGTAGGCAAAAATTCCTTGTAAAAGTATGTGACAAAGCTAGTGAGAAGGAAAAGGGTTGGAACAACTAATTTTAGATGCTCCCATTGTAAAACAACCTACACTAGTTCATATACTTATTATGCCATGTGATGAAAATACGATTGTATGAGTCAAAACTTGTGATCAAGTGCTAGCAAAAGATAGGGATAGATACAAAATAATTCCCAGCCGCAATACTATTCCCTCATAGAAATAGAGGGTTGCTTTCTAGGGCAAAAAACCCTTAATTAACATAACTTCTATCGTCAGATCTTCCACCTAATAAATGGTCTAGATTGACTACAAAATTGCATTATTTTACAAGGCAATTTTCTCTAAAATTTCCTTTCGTGGCCACTGCCCTCGAACCCCCCCAGGGGAGGCTCAAAGGCGACCCCCCTGCAACACTAGTGGGAGAGCAAGACCCCCAACACTGACAGGGATCCAAACGCGACCAAAACAAGACCTTTGAATCAACCGAGATGTTGTAACTTGTGGACCTATGGTTGATAAAGATTATAACTACTAGATGATTGATCTTATATGGTTTAATCCATGCTTTTATGCTTTTTATAACTAATTCAACATTCTACATGCTTTTGTTGACATATATGCATCAAAATATATAAAAATATATATTATATAAAAACGCTCCCAAAATCACACTCAACGCGGAAGCTTTTGAAAATTGTCGCTCCTCGCTCCTACTCCCTGCTTCCAAGCAATCTTGGGGTTGAAAATCAAATTAGGAGAGAAAAAAAGAGATTTATAGTAAAATTTGAAGGTGATCAACACAGTGACAAGGCCAGTGCATAGTCCTTGGGATGATGGAGTCTATGGGAGTGAAAATATGATAAGCCTTGGTAAGGAGTAAGGGAATAATAAAGCCCTAGCATTCTGAAGTGACAAACTTCAATGGCAAACATAAATATGTATATATAAATATTTTTATTAATAAATGAATACTAAATTTGATGATTACATTTTTAGAGAGAGGCCCGGTTATATACAACCTTAGGTGCCTCTTGGGGAAAGGGCATGATCTTTGGTCATGCCCTTTTGCCTAAATACTACAACGAATCAAATTTACATAATCCTAACTAATTTTTACATAACATTGCCTTCCTCTCGAAAGAATGCTTTGTCCTCAAAGCATACGTAACGACGAATGTTATTGACAAAATGATTCATTCTCCCAAGAAGCTTTTTCTTCGTGTAAGTCCTTTCACTTGATCAGATATTCCTTGATAGTACGATATCAAAGCTTTCTTTCTATAGTAGACAAAATATCTTCTGGTTCTAGAATGACTCTTCCCTCATCATCTAGGGATGGAAGTGTTGTTTGTGCTGTTTGATTGTTACCTAGTGCCCTTTTAAGGCAAGATACGTGGAAGACGTTGTGAACATGACTTGTCCCTGGAAGGCTTAAACCATACACAACTTGGCTAATCTTTTTGTTGATCTGATAAGGTCCATAAAACTTTGGTGCCAATTTGTTTTTTTCCTTTCTGTTTTAAGGATAATTGTTTGTATGGTTGGAGCTTAACAAACACCCATTCTCCGACTTCATACTCTCTTTCGGTTCTGTTACGGTCTGCTTGTTGCTTCATACGATTCCTTGCATTATTCAAGTTTTCTTTTAATATTTGGACAATTTTTTGGGTTTCTTCTAGTTGATCCTTAATAGCAGGTAAATTTGTCTGGACAATAGTTAGATCCTTCCATTTTGGGGGTTCATACCTATATAAAGCTTGAAATGGCGTCATTTTTGCTGATGTATGATAAGTGGAATTATACGACCACTCATCAAGATGTAACCATTGAGCCCACTTATTTTGTTTTTCTGTAGCGTAGCAACGTAGGTAGGCCTCCAAACATTTATTGACAACCTCTGTTTGGCCATTTGTTTGAGGGTGATAAGCAGAACTCATATTTAGGTAGGTTCCTATATGGCTGAACAATTCCTTCCAGAAATTACCCTTGAACTTGGCATCTCTATCACTCACAATGACTTTCGGAAAACCGTGTAACTTATATATATTTTTGCAAAATATTTCAGCGATTTCTTTTGCTGAGTATGATTTCTTTATTGCCAGAAAGTGAGCATATTTGGTGAGTCTGTCGACTACTACGAAAATCTTGTCCTTGCCTTCGGATACTGGTAATCCTTCGATAAAGTCCATCGAGATTTCTTCCCATTTCTGATTTGGAATGTTTAAAGGGTGAAGTAATCTCGGTGTCGTAATATTTTTGCTTTTATTCGTTTGACATGTGCCATATTTTGCTACATACTTCTGAATATCGCGATTCATTCCCTTCCAAAAGAAGGATTGACGTGCATTGTAGTAAGTCTTAAAGAATCCAACATGTCCAGTTGACGGTGAGTCATGTGATTCCTTGAGTATCTTAAATTTAAACTTGGAATTTGTATTTAGATAGATTCTTCCCTTGTACCATAGGATATCATTCTTCCACTCAAATTTTGAGTTGTTGGGAAGGTTATTGATTATTGCCGTTATTTCTGGATCCTTGGCATACTCACTTCGAATTTCGTTAAGCCACTTAGGAACAACAACCGAAATTGCAAGTAGTGTTGGTTCTTCATTTTTCCTGGATAAGGCATTTGCTACTACATTGTCTTTACCTCTTTTATGTAGTATTTCTAAGTCAAAAGCGACAATTTTTTCAATCCATTTTTGTTGTTCTTCGAAAAGTGTTTTTTGTTGAAGGAGATGCTGGAGACTGTTGTGGTCTGTTCAAATGGAAAACTTACTTCCCAAAAGATATTGCCTCCACTTAGCTAGTGCGTGCATGATAGCAAACATTTCTTTGTTATATGTGGATTTGAGGTGCTCTCTTTTGTTGAGCTTCCTACTTTCAAAAGCTATTGGATGTTCTTGTTGCATTAGTATTGCACCTATACCGAATCCGGAAGCATCACACTCAATGATAAATGGTTTAGAAAATTTTGGTGTTGCTAATACGGGAGCATTAGACATAATTTCCTTTAATTTTTCAAAACACCTTCCTGCTTCCTCATCCCACAGAAACAAATTCTTCTTTAAAAGATTTGTCAGAGGTGCAGTTATATGTGCATAGTTTTTAATAAACCTTCGGTAATATCTAGTCAAACCTAAGAACCCTCTTAGCTTGGATACATTGACAGATTTGGTCCATTCTTTTATAGCTTTGATTTTATTAGGGTCCACCTTTACGCCTTCCTAGGATATAATGTGTCCAAGGTATTCTACTTCTTACTTTCCGAAGGGGCATTTGGATTTTTTTTTGCGTAAAATTGGTGTTCTTTAAGTAGTGTAAGAGCTTTGTCCAAATGTTGCATGTGCTCCTTCCAAGTTTTACTGTGAATTAGAATATCGTCAAAGAATACTAACACAAACTTCGTAAGATGTGGACAAAATAATTCATTCATGGTTGCTTGAAACGTTGCTGGTGCATTGGTTAATCCAAACGACATTACTTTAAATTCATGGTGACCTTCGTGTGTTCGGAATGCCGTTTTTGGTATGTCCTCTAATCTGAGTCTAATTTGATAATAGCCTGATCTTAAGTCCAATTTTGAGAAATACTTTGCGCCATGTAGCTCATCCAACATTTCGTCGATAAAGGGGATTGGGAACTTGTTTTTGATTGTTATTTTGTTTAATCCTCTATAATCCACACATAGCCTGAATGAACCATCTTTCTTCCTTACCAACACCACTAGAGCAACGTAAGGACTTTTACTTTTCGAGATGATCCCACACTTTAAGAGGTCTTGGAATAATCTCTCAATTTCTGTTTTTTGGTGATGTGGATATCGGTATGGCTTGATGTTGACAGGGTCTGATCCTGCCTTGACTTCTATTGTATGCTCAATTTCCCTATTAGGCGACATCTTCATAGATAGGTCTTGAAATACTTTTTCATGCTTCTGAATTAGATCTTGTATCTCTGGTGACTCTTCACTGGTCATATTTGCAAATAACATTTCTAACTAGTGACATTGTACTACATAAGCGGGTGCTACTTTTTGAATCTTCATGATCTGAGATGATGATACAATTTGATTCTTTGGTGTTTGGAATCTGTGTAAGTTGTACTTTTGACCTCCCCATTTGAATTTTATAAATTGTACTTGGTGGTTGGCGGCATAAGTACCTAAAGTTCTTAACCAATGGATACCTAAGACTACATCTACTCCTCCTAACGGTACCGTGAAAAACGGAGACTCTAAATTGAAGTCTTGAATCTGCAATTTAACCTTATGGCATTTCCCCACCTTTTCAATCTTCTTACCGTCAGCTACCATCACCTTCATGTTTGGTAAGGGAAATGAAAAAATATTGAGTCTCTTTGTCACAGTTGCATCTAAAAAATTGTGTGTGCTACCAGAGTCGATGAGAACCACCACGTTGTTCTTCTTTATGTGTCCTTTTAACTTTAAAGTCTGAGGTTGTGATATACCTGTCATAGCTCATAGTGACACTTGCGGAATACTTCCGTCATCTAATTTTGGTGAGAATTCTGTGGCATCTTTTGTTTCTTCTATGTCAGAATCTTCACTGTTTGAATCATTGGTTGCTTCACAATTATATAGGTTCTTTGGTTCTTTTCCTTTAGCACACCTATGTTTGGGGTCCCACTTCTCACCACAACGCTTGCATTTACCATCTTTTATCCTTTGCATTTCCACATTAGATTTTTCATCTTCACGACGATCTGGTGGAACATATCTTGTATTGTTTGCGTCCGCATACTGGGGTATTCTTCGTTTTGAATATGTTTTTTCGGATTTTGACCAAAATATTTGTTCGAATTTCTTTTCGGCTGTTTTTGCTTTTCGTCTTGCTACTTCTATTGATGAAATGTCATGCATCTCAAGTTCTACTTGTAAATGGGTTTTGAGTCTCGAGACGTATGATTGAATTAGACGAAATTCTGATAACCTAGGTACTCATGTTACTAAGGTCTCCCTGTCTTGAGTGTATTCGTCCACACTTCCTTTTTGTCGTAATTTGATGAGTTTTGAAAAGAACTCTTCTTCTGTTATATACCTAGGGGGGATAATATGGGGTACCAAGGGAGGTAATGTAATAATGGGATGGGCCATAGTAATAAATAAGGTGGTTAACCCATATCATGTAAGGGACCACAAGTAGTTAGTAATAATGTAATGGGCCCATGGTATTAGTTTGATGGTATGAGGGAACCATGGTAATGACCCATGGTATTGTATGTATGAGGCCTTTATAGAGGCTAAAGACTCCACATGGAGAGGATGTCAAGGAATTATGTGAAGGAATATTGTATGAACAGACATATGGCTTGTGGAGTGTTCTCCTTAAGGAGTGAATGTATGGTGTTACTCTACCTTAAGGGTTTTGATCAATAAAGAATCATTTCATATTATTTCTGGGTTTATTTGCATTGTCTTATATTTTCATATCAGATCTATATGTCATCATGCTATCAGAGGGGGCATGACTATCTTTACCTTCCTCTATATCAAGAATATTTTCATTCTCTCCTTTTGTATTCATCATACTTGAAATTTGAATGATGTTGCTATCAGAACGATTGACCCTTTCCTTGAGAGGTCCATGTTGTTCCCTAAGATTTAGCCGACTTCTTTTATCTTCAGTATTGTTACCTCTGGCCATGGTGTCTTCTTTAGGATTTTCCTTCTTTTTAGGGGGATACATCCATGTCCACGCTTTCGCTTTTGCTTTACCCTTTCTTATACCTTGTTTTTCAAGCTTGGGCTTATGATCAATATCACTCAACTTGTTTTTCTTGCCACTATTCTAGAAGTTGTCCCATTTCATTTTTCTTAGATGCTACGGAATTTTTTTAGATTCTTCTAATCTTCTGATATTTTCTGCTAGCTGCTCTCCCAACCTCCTCCATGACTTTGCTTGCTACTCCCAAAACTCTCGTACTTTTCCCAAAAAATTGCTTTCGGTGGTTCCATTTTTTCAAATTTTCAAATACCATCCAGGCTGGTAGGACTTATGCTCTGATACCACTGTAAAGTGCTAGGGAAATTCTCCTCTAGCGTTCTTGCGCAATTAGGAATTTGTTCGACAAAAGGGTTAGATCTATAACAAGTGGTATCAGAGCTATAACATCTTCATTTACACCTTGGAATCTTTTAAAGAATGCATCTTTAAATTTTCTCCAGCTAATGACACGTGTTGTCTTTTTCCACCACATATACCAATTATATGCTTCCCCTTCCATTTTCATGGATGCGTGCTTGAGCATTTCGTCATCATCATTGATGTCATATGTCTCAAAGTATTATTTTGCTTTATTTATCCATGCAGCATTGTTTTTTTTGTTTCCATCGAATTTAGGCATCTTGACTTTTGCCCTTCGCTGGTATGTTGCTAATGGTTGAGCAAAAAAGGGGTGTTGATTGGTAAAGGTATCCCAGAGTTGCTTGTTTGTAAGAGTGGCGTTACTCATTTCTTAGTGGGGTGTCACTGATTTTTTTGGGGTTTCAACTTTTTCATGAGAGTCTGTTGGCTTCGTTGAATCTGATGAGTTGTGCTTTTGATTTTCTTGTAGTAGTTGTGCGGGTGTATAATTCATCTTTTTACACAGAAGTTTCAGCAATGTTAAGGTATCTTTGAGGTCTACTTCTGTTTGGACATGTTGATTTTCCATCTTTATTTCTATTCGATTTGTCGTATCTTGAAGATTTTTGATATTGTCAGCTTGCCCCTCAAGCTTGATCTGGACTTCATCTAATCTTTTACTGACCTCGTTGTGGTTGTTATTTATCTTATACTTTGCGTCCAACAATTTTTTTTGGAAATCAGCAATTGTCATTGACATTGATCGAGTATGTGGAGGTGTGTATTTATCTGCCAGTTTAATTTTTTTTAATTAATTATTTAATTAACCATATATATATATATATTATAAATTAATGTTATATTATTCACGTTTATAATATAAATATATATTTTACTTTATACATAAATAACTTTACATATATTTGAATATATATATTGGACGTTATATACACATTATATATATTTTTCGTTGACCGTCATGTCTGCTGGTGGGGGTCGCCTCCTGTAGTAGATAACACTTCAACAGAACCTTGTAGTGGATAACACCGTATGAGCACGACAGCGGACGGGAAGGCGGCAAGGTGACGGATGGATAGCCGACGGACATCGGACGAGATGACAGAGGCCGCAGTCTTCTGGGCAGATGGAGACAACGGAGGGACGGGCGTAGTCTTCCAAGCGGATGAAAACAGTGGAGGGACAGGCGAGCGTTGGGCGAAATAAGACGCGGAGGGGGTAGAAAAAAAGGATACGGTGGGGCTGTGGACAAAATTGGAGGCGATGGGCAGCGGAGGGAATAACGCAGCTCGAGGGTTTGTCAGTAATGCTGGGTCAACTGCGGTGGCAGCGGAAACAAAGGTAGCTTAGGCGGATTGGGATGGGGTGCGGATGGTAAGGTGGTAGTAGAACGGGGAGATGACAGATGATGCAACGGAGATGAAGATTGGTGATTGCCAGGCGAGAAGATCGTTCGCTCCGATACCAGATGAAGTGACAAACTTCAATGGCAAACAGAAATATGTATATATAAATATTTTATCAATAATTGAATACTGAATTGATGATTACATTTTTAGAGAGAGGCCTGGTTATATACAACCTTAGGTGCCTCTTGGTGAAAGGGCATGATCTTTGGTCATGCCCTTTTGCCTAAATACTACAGCTAATCAAATTTACATAATCCTAACTAATTTTTACATAACACATTCAAAATCCAAACTATTGCTTTTGTGAGGGAACAAAATCACTTGGGAGAGCTAGTTTAAAGATACACCAAGGGGATTGCCATTCATGTTCTATTAATGAGTAATGCATACAATGCCATCATTTAGATTCCATACATTGATTCTCAACAATAACTAGCACAATATAAATCCTAAATAATAAATCATTTCATACATTAGACACAAGAATAAAATTTATCAAATCCAAGGCACACTTACAAGATTGAATGAATATACAATCCTTTATTGCTCCAAAGTAACATCTCCGAGACCAATGAAATCGCTGCAACTGGCAGAGTACACCATAGGGTCACATCTCCACAAGAAATCAAGAACGCTGAAATTCTCCAAGAGGGCTGAAATAGTCACAAGTGATGATGATCCAATACAAATGAGTATCTCCGCTATTTATATGAGGAGTATGACTAGTAATTAGCCTACAAAAGCCCCTAAAACAAGTTTGATGATAAAAAGTACTTGGGTTACAAGCCAACCCATTAGCTTTATGAAAATATGCCTTAATTAGCCCACATGTGTGAGTCGTAAGCTCTCTAGGGTTGACGTTATCCAATGTAGGTGCTCCAAATGCCATGTCCAAGGGCAATGAGGTGTCCAAGATGGTGTACAAGCACGTTAAGTCCATGATTTGAGGGTTGGCCCTCAAATTCACCTCATTGCCTCCTGTGGGGTCCCAAGAGCCAGGGGCACCACAAAGTGTCCTCCATGGGTTCTCCAACTGCTAAAATTGGCCTCCTCTGCTCCAATGTTATGGGTTTCTTAGTTGCAACAAGCCCTCCCCAGTCTCTCACTGTGAGACCATGCTCATCTAGGCTCTGAATCAACTGTTGCCCATCAAATTGTGTCCAAGCTAGCCTGGGGGCATGTTGGGTTCGACTGTGTCATCCTAATGGATCATCAAATCTCGGACAAAGTCAACCAACATTCTGGGTGCTGGAGTTGCTTTGGGATGTGTCATCTAATGATGCTGCTAGGAAGTCCAAGAGTCTCAATGCTTCACCTGTTTGTGCCAATATACTTCTCTGGAAGGCCTAGGTACTGGTGGAGTAGGTGCCCAGGACCTGGGCTGCTAGACCACCTGACAAGAACAACAATGGATTCTAGTGAAAGCAACCAATCATTAGAGACCAAGATCAATAATGCATCTAAGTGAACCAAACTTGAATGCTAAGGGCAGTCTAATACTTCAAACAAGGATCCCCTTTCAAAATCAGGAACCTGATCTCGCAAAGATGTTTTTGTTGGCAATGTTGGCATTGATGTCAAATGATCATGTCGTTAAGGATGCTTGATGGTTAATGTTAAGGATGCTTGATTCCATTAATTTGATTGTGTTGATTGATTATTTGAAGTTAAGGCTGATTTATGTTGATTGCTAGACCGCTATTGTTGCAAAATTGCTTGAAGTGCAAAGGTTGGTCACTGTTGAATACAAGTGGTTAACTATGCTGTTGGTTATCTTGATGTATGGCTTACAATTAAAATGAAAAATGGCACATGATATCTTGAGACATAAGCTGGAAAATGCATGCTTTTCTTAAACAAAATCACTTGTACAACAATATAGTATATTACAAGTCATGAAACTCATGCATCTTCATGTTGTTGATGCTAAAGATATTACAGGGGAATCCTCAAAGGCGTTAACATGTGGCTGGTACAAATCTGAAATAGAACTAAAAATGCAGCTAATACAAATTTGAAAGTTCTTCAAGATTTGTCTTTTGCAATCATTGTTGCTGACGTATTATTTCAACTCGTCTTTATATCACAAAATTTTGAGTTTTAGATTTGGAAATAAAGACGTAGTTTGTGAACAAGTTTAGCAAACCAAGAGACAACTCCTAATTTTGTATTCCTGCATAGAATACAAACAATCAATAAGCTATGCTTATAAACAATGCATTGTTGAATGAGAATTAATTTTTGGTGAGTTAAGAAACTTGTATGAGAGTGTTCATGAGCAACATCTTCGCGAGGAGAAGAAGAGAAAAGTAGCAGAAGAGGAATATAATTGAAGAAGAGAAGCAGAGAAGATGAGCAACAAACATGAGGGTAGAAATTAATATCAGGTAACTGACAAACTTGATTTTGTATTGTGATTGGGAGATTGCAGTCTCCTTTCAAGTTGTAGCTTGATAAAGAACATGTTGTAGCCTGTTGAGGTAGGAGCCTATTGTGGGTTGTAACTAGCAGAAAATTTTGTGGGAGTTGAAGCTTCCTTTGAGGTAGCAACCTCCTGTAGGTTGGGTAGGAGCTTGCTTTCACATCACTTTCAACTAAAAATTCGCAGTTTTATCTCTTTATGGGTTTCCACTTATATCTGGTGTCTTCATGTGTTGCTTGTTGAATGTCCCATTTGTGTGAATGCTCTTGTATTATGAATATGTATGTGTGCAAATGTCTCTCTCTGGTAAATGCAAAAGAAACAATTAATAATTGAACATAGACATAAGCCATTCGCTGCATAAGAAGATATTTGAAAAAGGAAATTAAGTTGAGCTAACCCCCCAAGTAACTGCCAAAGGCTTTACTTTTATATATATTAATTCTTAACTATTGTGCTTTATTTATCATCTATTTCATTATACACTTACAATGAATGGATGTAATCTTTATTTATGTATTCTTTCCTTTTATAATTTCCGTACTTCTATTTCACTAATTAATACATTCCATATATATATATATATTATATTATTTATTTATTTTTTGCTACTACTCTTACCTCTTTTAAATACGACAAAATTTGATAATATATATAACTTAATTAAATCTATGGGAATTAAATATAATAATGTTTTGTACGATGGTATGTTAGTACTTCTAAGACAATTTAATTGAAAATTTATTATTGTTTGTAGATATTTAGGAAAAAAAGCGCGACCCGACTATATAGTAAAATAAATTATAATATTATATATTATATTTAAATCAAGGTTTAAGTTTTGATTTGTGTGAAACCCTATGATATGGGATTATATCACTGGACGCCTCTGGTCATTTATTAGGAACGATAAACCTCGAAGCTTTTAACGACCATTTAACCTCTAGGTGTTCTACGCTTTGTCATGGGTTCGATTCTCATGGACGGCAGGTGACGCCAAAATAGACCTTCTTACCATCTAGTACAATCGGTCAATTTTCATAAAATAAATAAATGAATTTAGAGTCCACTAGAGAGAAACCAGCTGGACAGACAACAAACTGAGTGCTATTTTTTTTTTTAATAATGGAGCGTTGGACTTTTAACCGCTGATAGATGCCAGGCCCTAAACAAAACAAATGGGTCATTGTTTTATTTACAAGTTAGCTTATATTATATATTATGGTTTTTAACATAAGAGTCCTGTTGACCGCTGCGTGTCAACTACCCATAGCAGTACACCCCCCCTTTTTTTCTTCGCAAAAAGGGACAACGCTTGATCGAGATGTTCGTGCCATTCGACAGTCATCGTCATTCTCCTGATCTTATTAAGTTGTAAACCCAGTTTGCATTTTGATGTAAATAATCTTAGCAGAGCTAAGTCATGTATGTAAATTGCCTAGGTGGACCTAATTTTCTAGTGATAATCTTCATTCCGGAAGGTTTTTTGTCTCACCGATCCATGATCAGCAGAGTTTTCCTTCAACCTGACCCCAAAGCCGGAATGAATTTTATCATTAGAGTCTTAGGAGAATCCTAGAGTGTTGATCTGCTAGATTATGTTTGGTCGCAGAACTGGGTGGTTATGAGGGTCATGTCAAATGGGATTCTCCCCCGAGATGCTAAAGTCTGTTAAAGTTCATGATGAAAGTGTTTGAGGGGTAGGAAGTGTAATCCCCTCAGCGTCTTAAAGTCCTAGGTCTAGGGAAATTTTTCCAAAGTTATGTTTTGATGATCATGAATAAAAATAATAAAAAATTAAAAAATAAAAAATAAATAAAAATAATAAAAATATAAAAAAATAATAAAATACTAAAAAATAATAAAAAATTTAAAAAATAATAAAAATTTAAAAAATAATAAAATAATAATATTTTGAGAATTTCAAATTTTTTAAAAGCATTTCATTAAAAAATTCGACGGATGAGATCGAGAGATGTCTTGATCCTCATCGACGGTCGAGATCGTTTTGACATGGATCACTCAAACTAGCCGTTGGGATTTTTTCCTTTAAATAGGGTGCTAGGGGTCATTTGAGAATATATTGGATCTGAGTCTTGTGCTGAAGAAGCTCTCTTGTAAACTTTTCTGGTGCTAATAAAGAAGACTTTGGGGTCAAAAGCTTGCTGGTGTTACTCTCTTAAAGTGCTGTGAGCCATTTCATTTCTGCATATTTTATTTTTTCAGCCGTTAATAACAGCTTAATGAAGAGTATTGTTGAGCATAGGTATCTTGTTCACATGCGAGGGTTTGAGTAGTATTAGGGTTTATGATGTAATGGCAGGTATCTCCATTGTTTTTGAGATCTAGTACTGCTTTTTCTCTCTTATTTGACAGCTGAAGTGAGTTGTGCAGGAAACCCTCGAGATAAGTGGGTGTTTGGGGAAGTTCTCGGCTGAACCAACCAACTCCCACAAGCATTTTTTGTAGGGCCCAGCTAGTTTTGATCCTGGGTTAATCGTTTAATCTGTTTTATGATTTGCATGAGAGACTTTCTGAGACATTTTAAAGCAAATTTGAAGTTTCTGAAATATATTGGATGTCACTGACAAATCTGACTATTGCAGAGTCACAAAATTGTAAATAATTTTTTGCTGTTTTTTTTAGGGTTTTATTTATTGTTTCCAGTTTCTGGTTGCTTGTTTTACTGTTTTCAAGTTGCAGGGTTCCTGAAGCATCCGAGGGTTTATCAGTGCTGTCTGCTGTTTAGGGCTTTCAAATTCTATCTAAAAGGAATCTGCAGCGATTTCATCTCCAACCATCAATCCATCTCCACGTTGCTGCCCACTCAACAATCTGTCCACTTCGCATTATATCTCATACAGCTCCGTCCCATCAACATTCACTCTCATTCGACTGCCCTCCAAATTCATTCGCTGCTATCATAACCTCATAACCAGCACGAGGACCTGCAAAACACAAAACAATTTCAATTTTTTTTTTATAATTCGTGGGGTAAGCAACAATCAAAACGGATGATCATACGCTGCTCAATTTCCCATCTGCAAAAAAAAGAATTTGCTGTCGTCAATTTTTCTCATCACCTGAGCAGTAAGCAAGAAGTGTGTATACACAGGCCAGGTATTTCATGAACGAGTGCTCATTTCATGCCACCGAACCTGCAGTAATATCTCCAGCCCTCACTGCTCACGTCCATTCCACAAAGCTGCATTCTCCACGTCCGTTGCTCCAGGTGCATGCGTAACCCTTTCCGCCCGCCGTCGAACTTCCATACCCGCGCAACCCTGTCAAACGCATTCAAAACACAAATCGAAATTTTTATATCGTGGGTCTCAGTTTGACGCAGCTTAGGTTTAGAACGAAAATCGATTTTCGTTTTGATTCATTTGAGTTCGATTTTTATTTTTAATGTGTTTAATATGTATAGCGTAGAGTTAGAATTAAATCGTTTATTTTTTTTGAGTTTGATTACGTTCGTTTATTTAATGTGTATATATGCGTTATGTTTAGGTTTAACATTATTTTTTGATTTTAAAACATTAAAAAATTCATAATTTTTTTTTTAGGGTTTAATTTTAGAGCTTAATTTTTGATTTTTTTTTAGGGTTTGTTTAAGTTTAAGATTAGATTTTTTCATTTTTAGACTTTGTTTAAAAATTAAAAAAAATCTATATATATATATATATATATATGTATAAATACATAAAAGGACTTAAAAAAAATAAAAAAATTAGGACCTTAGTCTTTAGATTAGACTTTTAAATTTTCTTTTAGTTTAAATTTTTGCTTTAAAATTTTGTTGGAAAAGCATAAAAAGCATCGTGGAAATATTTTGCCAGTTAAAGTCTTAGCTTGGAAATTTTATCATGTTCTATATTTTTGCTGAGGCTACAATGTTGATGTGAGATTAATGTTTATCTTTTACATGATTTGGTGTCCTTGAAATAATGATATATGGTTAAATGTTCGAATTCGCACGGTTGTATCTTTCAAAGCTATTAATTAAAATTTGCCAAATCATTGATTGTCAATTTACTAGATATCTTGCATTTTTCGAAGTTATTTGATGATAAATGATTGCTGTGTACAGTTTACATTTCTGCAACATCTATTAAGTGATTGTTTTGGCATCAAACCCATAAGGCACTGTCCATCAAATTAAACAAATCCATTTAGTGCTTTTCTCTTTCGTGTCTCCCAAACCAACTGGTTCACAGTTGGTCGTCCTTTTCCTTTCGGGGTCTACCCCCGTTAGCCGTGGGAGACAGGCTTAAACGGAGAGATCGGGGATCAGAGTGACAGCCCCCGGTTTGAGCGTTGTCGTGACAATCTGTGCGACAACATTTTTGGCGCTGTTATCGGGGACAAAGTTTTTCTGTCCTTGGTCCTTTCCTTCCAAGCTTTACCGTGTTTCACTTCCTGTCCGGGTGGCGACTCCACCTCATATATTATCCTCAAGGGTGTACACTAGAAGACATCCAAGTGGTTTGTGCAATCCTGCTCCCGATCTTGAAAGGGCCCTCAGAGTACGATTACACAAACTCTCTTCTCGTACACTTGTTAATTTTGGACAAGAAGCCTTTTCTGATATCTATCTACTTTTTACTCGTCCAGTTGAGCACGACATCATGGACATCTTCTCCCCATGTAACTTTGCTAATATTCCAGGTTATCCCAATGATACTCCAAAACATGGAATGCATAAATTGCCTATCTTTCAGGGAGACAACGCAATCAGTGCCAATTCGCATCTAAAAGCTTTTAGTTCATGGTTGGGGAAATATGCAAGGTCTGCTGATTTTAATCATGAAGATGTCAAAATGACCCTTTTTGTTCTAACTTTGGAGGGTGACGCTCTATATTGGTTTATTGAAAAGCCTCAAAATTCATTTGATTCCTTACAATCGATTGTTAACGCCTTTAAAGAAAAGTATGGGGATAAACGAGAGGGAAGACACCTTGTAAAAGCTATCAGCATAATCAAAAAGAGAGAAAACGAAACTGCTGAAGAGTTTAATAAAAGGTTTAACGACATCATTAAAGAATTACCTCAAGATTATAAACCTACTGACAAGTCTCTTCGAGACTTTTACATTGATGCCTTTAGCCCTGAGCCATCTTATGAGTTAAGGCATGCTAGACTTAATGATTATAGGGATTGCCAAGCCTTAGCTATAGAACTTGAAAAGGACACGGCAGCATCTGGAAAATCTGAGATCCCAGGTTTCGACCCAAAGTAAAAGAAACTAAAGGAAAAGCAGTTCAAGAACCTGAAAGTGAGCTTGTTCTAAAATTGCTTCAAAAGATTGAAACCATGGAACTTAATCATACTAAGGAAATAGCCACTTTACAAAATAGGTTGGTCCAGATGGAAAGAACGCAAACACAAAATTTCCAGCCTCGAAATAATAATAATAGAAA